>JABCMJ010028231.1:0-12378 GCA_014822125.1 Arbutus unedo | reverse complement strand
TGTATATCACATATCACGACACCAACTTCTAATAAATAATTATTCTAAACCTATTGAGTTGGGGTCAAAGAGTGAAACGAGATATTTTAATTTCAGCTGAGGAAGTTTGACAGATCTTGTACATGCAATACAATTGCTGCGTCTCTTACGCTCTGTTTGGAAGTTTAGGGAAAGGAAAGGAAAATAAAAAGTTTTCTCACCTACTTGTTTGGTTTTCAGTGTAGAAATAAAAGAGAAAATACAAGAGAAAAACAAAACGAATCCTCTAGACACGGCAAAAGAAAATGGAAGAGAAAATGAAAGAGAAAAATTGCTAACCAAAATCTAAAAGCATTTAGTTAACTTTATTTTTTTTTCTTCTTCATTCTCTCTTTAAAACCAAACAAAAGAAAGTTTTTTTCTCTTATTTTCTTTTGAAGTCACAAAAAAAAAAAATTGTTCACAATTTTTCCTTTCAGTACTTTCCCTTCTTTTCCTTTCCTTTCCACAAGTTCCAAATATAGTCGCTTCAATTTTCTTTAATCCTTGATCTGTTACGCCATCTTTGAGTTTTGTTTAAAGCCTCATCAATTTGTCATGTTTATTTGTCTGGAGATAAAGGGTGGGATATAAAATCCTGTGAGAATATGTGTGGATATGATATCCAGTGTATATAGGATTGGATACAAATGGAATGATACCCTGTGTTTGTTTTGAATGTATATCTTAGGATATAGACTTTGATATGGTGAGACTTGAAGCTTATTTGTCCATTTTGTCCTCATAACAACCATCACATGACATGATTGTCCTTCAATTTATTTACGAATTAAATCTTTTGGTACGTTCTTCTTTTGGACCTGTATGAATTCTAATAATACAATCTTTAGGGTTCTAACCTACTACTTGAGCCTCTGAAATTTGGCATAGCCATTGCTCCACATGGAATTGTTTTTTTCTTTTAGCAGTTAGCAATTGAAAAATAGGAAAGCTGAACTTTTTTTAATAGTTTTTTTTTTCATTTTTATTAAAAAATAAATTCATTAATTTTGTATCTAATTTTGGTAGATTATTAATTTGTCTCGACGAAAATTTTTTAAAAAATGAAAAAGATATGAATCACATTTTAAAAATTAGCAAACAAAAAACCTAAAATTGATTGTTTTTGCTTTCATTTAACTTTTTTGTCATAATCTTTCACTTTTTAAGTTCTTCTCATTAAGACAAATCAATAATTTACAAATTCTAACACAAATCAACAAACACAATTTTTTTAATAACACAGAAAAAAAGAATGGTCAAATTGATAGAATTTTGTCCCTTTTAATTTGAATAGTTAAGATAATGGAGATAGAGTAAAAAAGATGAGAAATTAATAAGAAAATGAATTTTCTTAACTTTCCAAACACACTGAAATGAAATATTTAAACGAGATAGAAGTAAAAATTAATTTTCGTTCTTACCTTCAATTTTTGAAGGGTTTTTTCTCTGATAATATTGTCATTGTTCTCTTATCCCAGTGGAGGGCATTTGTAATTCCAACCCCCCTTGCCCCTTGGTATTGTATGTCCTCCTCTCAACAAGATATAATCTCCCCCAGATATTTAATCTCATGAACAAAAAAAATTTGTGGCCCCAGGATTTTATATCCTTATCACATCCCCTTATCCCTCAAATAAACAGCCCTTAATAGTCATAGATAGATCGAAATTAGATACCACATTGTTGCCAGGTGCAAATAGTTGGAACAACGGTTTGTTAAGTTGGACACTCTAACTGGGCTTCCGGCCCAATGGTCTTGTAACAGCACCTTCTAGGTTTGAGCTGGGAGCACTGTTGATGTCCTTTGTCTCAATCTAAGTCACTAACCCACTAATGCTACCTATGGCGAGAAAAAACAGTCGGACAGTCCTGAAGATTTAGAACTAATGCTGATTTTACTAGACGTAGGTTCAAATAATCATGCTATGAACACTTCAATTTTCTTCCATCTGTGTCCATGCTGTATTAAGTGCATTTCATGGTAATGATTTGTGATTACGTGTTCTCAAGACTATTAACAGGTGAAGGTCCAAAATCAGGTGACGCAACAGCCTCTAGCCTTTGTAGTGTGGTTGTCCCATCCTTGCTACGTAGTACGTGTTTGATAAATTCTTTCATATTTCATAGACATTACACAATTCAAGCACTCAAAAGTCAAAAGTCAAAAGTCTATCTTAGATCAAGATGCTTCTTAGTTCTTATCGCTTACATGTTTCCTTCCCCATTTATGGACTTGCGGTACATATGCTACGCCCCATTTTCCGGTTGTTTGGTTTCCTTTGTGGTGCAAGTGGTTGTACCGCATACTCGTTTTCAGTTCATCATAGTTGTAAATTTTTATAAGCAAGATTATAAGTATTTCGAGGGTGTCTAGTGTATGGTCAACGATGCATTCAAATATAAGGGGTTATGTGTATTATGTATGTTAGATAGGTGTTTGTATTATGTAGATATAGCTTGTTTACTTGCTTTGTTGGTTTAGTAGACATTAAGCAATGTCTATTATTTCTCAATGGCGGTCATGAGGATGTGGAGCAATGGCTGATTCTATCGTACATAAGTCCAGATAATCATGCTACGAACACTTCAATTTTCTTTCATTTGTGTCCATGCTTCATTTAGTGCATTTCGTGTTAGTGTTTTGTGATTAGAAGTTCTCAGCATTATTCACATGTTAAGCTCCAAAGTCATTTGATCCAACAGCCTCTAGCCTTTTCAATGTGGTTGTTCCATCCTTGCTACGTAGTACGTTCTTGATGAATTCCCTCATATTTCATAGACATAACACAGTTCAAGCACTCAAAACGTCATCTTAGATCAAGATGCTACTTAGTTCTTAAATTCTTACATGTTTCCTTCCCTATTCGTGGACTTATGTTATATATGCTATTTTTCCATTTTCTGGTTTGTTTTCTTGTGTCGTGCGAGTGGCTGGACAGCATACTCATTTCAGGTCATAAGAGTTGCAAAATTTCATAAGCATAAGAGGAAGTATTTCTACGATCTCTAGTGTATGGTCTATAGTGTACTTAACTATTAGGGGTTACATGTATATGTATGTCAGAGAGAGTGGTTTCATTGTCTAGATATTGCCTTGTTAGTTTACTAGACATGAAGTCAATGTGTATTTTTCTATCAAAGGCAGTTTTCATCTGACGCAAATTTGATCTGGTCTGCAATAGACACTTAGTTTATTGGCAAATACACTCTGGCTGAAATTTGGGACATGATGTTTTTAAAGTGGATCACGTTATTATAATGTTATTACGAAAAGTTTATCGCTAGTTTTGTATGGCAGGAGAGAAAAAACTTACTGTGGTTATTGTTTCCGTGCAGCTTGCAAGTATGGATCCACCTACTGAGATACCTAACAAAGCTCTTAACTCTCATGGATCTTCTCATGGATATTCTCATGCACCCCTTAATGAAAGAATACTTACATCCATGACCAGAAAATCAATTGCCGCACATCCTTGGCATGATCTTGAGATAGGTACTTCATCATAAGGCGTTGAATGTTAATTGTAGAATTTTCTTCCTTTTATTTCTGCGATAACATTCTTGTTTGTAATTCTCTCCATTTGATTCATTGCAGGACCTGGAGCCCCGACTATTTTCAACTGTGTAAGGATTCATAATTTAATATGTCTCAACGCATTGGCTAATTTTAGCCTGCTCGTCTATTTAGCTGCAAATAAATATGAGGAATACCAATTGTGTTCTAGATGAAAATTGTTTATCAAAAGTTGGAGAAAGTAGCCTAACCGAATCAATACTTTATGTTTTAAACTACGAATAGATCCTTGAATTGCTTACATGGGAGAAGAGGTAGCCTCTATTTGATGTGTGTTCTCTTTTGAAAAAATGATATAGCCGAGTATGCAGAAGTACCATGATATGGTGCGTAGTGTTTTGTCCACACTTTTGTTGTTAATTGAGAATACGCAGAAAACAACTGGCAGCATCCCCCTGAATGATTGTAAAATTTGTTCTGGTCCCTTTTTGCTCAAGCACTATTCTTACCATTTCTGTGGATAAGGCATTTACTGGCAGATACTTCTTTGTCCCATGATTAAGGAACTTAGTATGATGATCATTTATAATTTGCTTTATTTATTAGTGGAGACAATGACAACTTTGCTTCATGCTTGCTTTTTGGGAAAAGGAGTGGACATCTCTTATACCTGGCAAAGCAGTTTTAGTTCTTTTAATGGAGGACATAAGTTTATTTACCCAAAAATAAGTTTTGGTTCTTTTAAGTCTTCAAAAAACATATACCTGCATTGTTTGTGATAATCACGTGTTTGAATAAGTCTTCGGTTAGCTATTAGAGATTTGAATTTTTATCACTTTAGAGATGATTCTTTACATTGTAAACGTATAAAGATATACAGTTTTGGACCTTTTGTCAACTTTACAAAATGCCTACAAAAATTGCAGAATATCCAATGTTCTCACTTTATACGGACTCTTATCATAAATTTCTTTGTTATTCAGGTGGTTGAAATCAGCAAGGGGAGTAAGGTGAAATATGAACTTGACAAAAAAACTGGAATGATCAAGGTAATCATGATTAGCTAGTTGCCATATCAGTAGATTTTTTTCATCATCACAAGGTTGTTAAAGCCTATATATGTTTGCAGGTCGACCGTGTACTTTACTCATCAGTTGTGTACCCACATAACTATGGCTTCATCCCTCGTACTCTCTGTGAGGACAATGACCCCCTGGATGTCTTAGTTATCATGCAGGTGGGCATTTTAATATGCAATTTCTCACATTTTCTATTGTTTGCTGATTTTGCATAAATACCAGAAGTCACTATTGGATATCATTTCCATGGATTCACAGAAATGATTTAGCCTTGATAGTTGAAATAATATGGAACCTGCTTCTGGTTCCTGATGAGGTTTTAAATTGTGGTGACTAACTGACTATCAATATTAGCTTGGTCACAATCTTTGGCACATACTATAACACTTATTATAGACCAAGAGACCTATCAAAAACAAATAATTGTAGGCAGAGAATGGTACAAATGTGCATGCAGTATTTAGATTCTAACAATTTGTGAAGAAATGTCTGAAAATGTTAAAAAGATAAAGAATCAGAGAGAAAACTAAAAATTCACTGCAGGGTTGGCCCTCTGGTTGGCAATACAGGTTTCATACTGCCCGGTGTGTTATAGGACAGCGAACCCTGTTCAGATAAAGATAGAAGACTTCTTTTAATCTATAAAAACTAACACTGTCTGTTATCTAATAACCTCAAGATGGGCTTTCAGTTCTATTGTAGGGGGAAAAAAAGGTTACCTAAAAACTTGGTCGAGATATCATTTTCCCCTTAAATCAGATGGTGACAGATTGCAGATTCTCACATGTTTTGCATGAGTAATGGATTTTAGTAGAACCCCTAGTTTTCCATTGTAGGATAGCTGAATTCAAATGTGACAAGTCACCATAATAGACGTGTATATTATCCAAATGACGCAGTATTTGAGTCTATGGGTCTCCTGTACAGTAACCTTGCGGTTGCACCTCATTTGGTTGTCATAGTCCACTGACTTGCCCACCCTGGTTTACAAATTATCACCATATGCACATATTGTCCCGACTATATATTTTTTGTACCGCCCTTGATGGCTTTGTCGAGATATCATTTTTGCTTTAAACTAGATGTTCACAGATGGTAGATTCTCACATGTTTCACACGAGTGTCACATTTTAGCTGAACTGCAGTTTTTTTGTAACATAATTGCATTCTAATATGACAAGTCACCATGATAGACTTCTTTGCCACCCAAATGACGTTATATCTGAGTCTATGGGCCTGATTTACAGTAACCTTGCTGTTGCACCTCATTTGGGTGTCATAGTCCACTGACTCTCCCACCCTGGTTTACAAATTCATTGTCATATGTAAATATTGTCAAGCTTATATTTTTTTGTACTGCTTTGCCATGCTTTGCTCTATCTGCTAATGCTTACAAGCTTTAACAAACAAATACAGGAACCAGTTCTTCCAGGATGCTTTCTTCGGGCTAAAGCAATTGGCCTTATGCCTATGATTGATCAGGTGACTGTCCCTAAATTTTAGTTTTAATAGGCCGAGTTTAATTTGGTTATAGGAAATTCTAACCTTTGGCCTCAATGAAGGGTGAAAAAGATGACAAGATAATTGCAGTGTGTGCTGATGATCCCGAGTATCGGGAGTATACTGATATCAAGGACCTGCCACCACATCGATTGGCTGAAATTCGCCGCTTCTTTGAGGACTGTATCCTTACAAAACTTCTTTATTGAATTTTTGAACAATTTTGTGCCTTGCTACACATGACGTGGACAACAAATATTTCTACCCTATACCATTCTTTTTCTTCTTGGAAATGCAAAATTGAAAGTAAACAGAACTATGTTTTTTCTCTTAACTTGTAAATAGACAAGAAAAATGAGAACAAGGAGGTTGCTGTTAATGATTTCCTGCCTGCTGCCAACGCTGTTGAAGCAATACAGCATTCCATGTAAGTGATGAATTGATTCTAATTTCTACTTTTTGGTGCCCTGTTTCCGTTTCACATAATATGTGCTTTTTTGGATGAACTAAACCATATGGTCAACAACCCATTTGCTACCAAACAGTAGGTGATGCATGATTAATCGAGTTTTGGTTGAACTGACTTAGGAGAAGCCATTTGTGTTCCAACCTGAGCCAAGAGACTTAGCTTCTGCGACTTCAAATTAGTCTTCAACTCTTCAGTTATGTTGCATTTTTATGCATGTCCTTTCGCCCATTGTTTCCTTACCCTGCATAACCAAAAGTACTAAATCAACGTATTTTCTGAGCAGATTCCTTGTGATATTTACCCTGTTGGTGTTGAGAGGCGTGTTGGTTGGGATGAAAGGTTGAGGAGGCCATGGCCCCTCAACTTTTCCATAATTATTCCAGTATCCCTATAATTTATGGCATTGATAATTTTGTTGAATGGCCCTTAATTTCTTGAGAACTTTTTTATATTGACCTTCTGTTTTCTGAGTATTCTACATAAACTTTACCTGTTATTACATCTCTTATGTCACATATTACATGTACTAGCATAAGATTATATGCATAGATATGCAAATTCTTTTTTTTACGTTTCTCCTATTATATATATCATTGAGGTAGATTTTATTCAGATATATTGCCCATAAACTGATTGAGTTTTGCGATTTTTTCGTCAGTAATTTTATTCGTAACACAAGAAAAATTAGGATTTTCGAAAACATTTTTATATTTTCCTTGGCCCCGGCGAAATACGTATTCTAGGTTCCCTCTTTTACATTTCATCAATTTGTTACTATGCTTGTCATCAGTCTCGTCTACATGGATTACGACCTTAATCTTTTTGTGCGTTGTTTTTCAACCGTGAAGGGATCTCTATGCTGACTACATTGTGGAGAGCTTGAGGCGGTAGTTTGCATGCACAAACATCATGCTGGGTGCTGAAGTTTATAGTTACATATTGCTTGTTTCATTATCTTGCAAATCTCTTACATTCTGCTCCATATACACATGTATCTTGTTTGCAGACTTTGTATTAAGTTTAGTGATGAATTGTTCCTTGATATAGTTCATGATGATGGCAGAAACTGCTCTGTACATTAACAGTAATGAAACTCACCAGAGGAGGATTATGTCATGTAATGTTTTTGTTCTCTACTTATTTGCTGCCATTACTTGCAGCAAACCTGGGCCAAGAAAAGTGAGATTATTATATCATTGAAACTTGAATTTCCCCAGGAAAGCTCTCCCGTTTCTTTTAAATTGGAAGAGATCCTCTCCGGTCACGAAAATAAACTAGACCATCAAGTTGCTCTGTTTCTGCGTCCTTTTTGGACTCATTTTGATGATTCAAGTCTTTCATTTTTTACAGTTGGCAAAATCATGGATCACAACACATTTATTTTGAGATAAATGCATTTAATGGGTTCTGATTTAGTGTTGCGTTCTTTTTTTGTTCAAGATAAATGCGTTCTAAGATTATGTTGAACAGTATTTGATCAAACTAATTTCTTGACCTGGTCGATGTCTTTGTCGAGTTTAAAAAATAAACGGTTTTAACTATCAAAGTGAGGTTAGAAAAAGCGAACGGGACAACTAGACTCCGACATAGAATTTGGAGAATTAAGAGTTAAAACATGATTATTGAAACGATTATGGGTATTAATTGGATCGATATTTAGTGGTGGGGGTAGGTACAATCTTAAAGTATTTATTTGGTGAGATGCTTTTGGGGATTGGACTTAATTAGAAAGGGTAATAGTGCAATTAGGCTAAGATGTAACTTTTATATTGTAAGACTTGACCACACTGGATCATTTGGGTTATGGTGATCTGTTAACGTTTAAAGAAATTGAGGATTTGCACGGAAAATACTAGCAGCTCAAGGAAGATAGAGTTAATACCTGTTCTACCACTCGGCAAGACATACCAGACCACCTCATCTGTTATAATAATGGGAGGCATTCACTTCAATCTTCACATTTTCACCTTTAATAAGAGAGATTGTTGAATTGAATAAGAGAGAAAGAGAGCTCGGTGGAAGCTGAGATAACGGGAAGAACTCTGCATATTTGAAGCTTAGAGAGAGAGAGAGGAAGAAGAAGAAGAAGGCAGAAGATGTGTTTATCTTCAACCTTAAAGACCTAGACTTGAGAAGGTAAGTTATTTCCTCAGTAATTGACTTACTTAGCTCTTAATCCTTTGTAATTAGGTTTCGAGGTTAGTTGTTACACTGTAATCTAGTATCTTGAAGAGGAAGTGAGGATTAGAGAAATGTGGAGATGTGAGTGCAGCAGCCTTGGAATTTCAAAAAAAAATCCTCGCAGAACCAGTCAACCGGATGCAATTTTCGAAGCATCCGGATGCTCTCATTATGGTCAAATTTGTGTTAACATGGAACACTTGGGATGCTTTTAAAAAGCACCTATATAGACTTGAAACCCCATTTGAGGTTATGATTTGAAAGTAAATTTCGGACCCCTTGTGCATCGGAAATGTCAATTCTCTAGTATAAGCCGTAAAGGGTAATCCTAAGTTACACTTTGAGCTATTCGAGGTTTAGTTTTGATTGATAAGTAAGGTGTTCCTTTGACTATGTTCTGCAAGGAAAGAGAACCGTAACGTTTTTTGAGGTACAATACTCAATTTGACCAAGGTGAGTTCAAATACGTGACTTTACTTGCAATTTGGATGAAAACATGCTAAGCATGAGATGTTTCGACTATTGTTGAATGATCTAAGATTATTTGTAACCATGTTTATGCTTGATGAATTATTGATTTGCTAAGCCATGTGTTAATCAAAGAACGTGCTATGAGATGTATTTTTAAAGTCCAACGGTGTCCCAACTGTTAGGGAAATAGATAGCGAGGTGATGAAATAAGGAAGACGACCATAGATAATGTAGTGATGACGTCATATTGTGTGATGCTAAATGCATCTGTTGGGGGGGTGGGGGGGGGGGGGGGGTGGGGGGTGTTTCGCACCCACCTATTATAATTGGTGGCCGTTGGACTGAAATGTTAAATGTTTACATCTAAATGTTTAGATATAAGAACTACTGCTGTTAATAAGGGCTTTGGCCATATTCTATGGGATAAGTTAAGATTGTTAAATTTACATTTCGTTGCATGATCAAATAAGTTACATGGCTGACCTGTAAAGTTTTATATTTGAATTTTCTCTAGCTTTGCTAATGAATGTTATTATGCAGCATGCCAAGTTGCGAATGGCAAGACAGTTAGATGTGTGATGACCTTGGAGTTTAGCTGTCACTTTTTGTTATGCCTATGCTTTATAGTATACTTTGAGCTTTGGCAGTCCCAAGAAGATTTGTACTTTTGACTTTATACAATTACTTTGGGAAGCATGTATTTATGTTGTGCACGTTTCCTTAGAACTTGATAATGCAAATGATCACACGCTATCACAACTCTAATATTTATATTGTTTATTGTTCATTTCTTTGATTATTCGTAAAGGTTCTTAAACCTGTTTGTATTTAGGCCTTAGTGAGTTTACTCACTGGCCAGTCAAGAACCTGTCCTACCCCGGGATGGGTCGTGACAAATATGGTATCAAAGCAAGGTTTTTTTACTTTTTATGGATTAACCGAAGGAAGTAGACATTAAGACACTACAGTTGCACACAACATGCATATTTTATTTATTATTGTTATGATTTATGCATATAGCCTATTAACGATGAAATGTGGGATATGACAAGAATGTATATGGCTAGCACTTTCAGTAGTGAGGATAGTTTGGACATTATCGTATCAATCTCCGGGATATACAAAACAAACAAAGTGAGGCTTTAGACAAACACATTTGGGATAGAGCAGCAGCTTTGACGTACATTGAGTCTAAGGAAGTGGTGGACTCCAAATCATTTTATACTGATGACATGCGACATTAACTTGCTTTACGTCGCTTGTGGTTGCGACAAGATGCATGTGATTCGGCCATTGATTGGATGGACACTATACATGAACGAGAGGCGGTCTTAAATGAGATGATACTGAGGGACGATATAGGTCAGTGGCGACCACAATGATTAGATAGAGGATCCACATTTGAGGCGGGGTAGAGTTCTAAGCGATGGAGTTGGACGCACAAGTCGAGCATTAGGTGGGAGAGGAAGAGGATGTGAAGACATGGAGGAGGATGAGGATCCAGAGGACCTTGGGACACTCCAAGAGCCTGATGAATATCATGTTGAGATCATGGATGGTTCGGAGGCGTCAATTAACGGTCCTAGAGAGTAGAGCTAGCAAGGATGGTTTGCGTAAAGTAGTGAGAAGTGTGTATGGACGTCTTGTTTGTGGTTGTCTTGTATATAGTGTGTTTGGGAGACTAGTACGCAAGAGAGAGTTTTTTGGAATTGAGTGTGAACTTAGTGAATGTTGAGGGGGTTACGGTTTGATATGTAAATAGGTTGTGGTGTTCTAAGGGTGGTATGTCGTGATGTAATATAGGTCATTTTGTATTCAACTTATGTACTGCCGCTATGGGATGATATATTTGTGGATATGTTCTTGTTTTGTTCAAAAGTTTCTCGATGTACTCATTAGTTGTATATGTCCTATGAAAAACATGAGGATTGACTTTGGATATTATTACCTCAAATATAAGATGGTGACTACTAGGACAACAGAGTCCCACAACAATAGACCTAGAGGCAATATGGATGCACAGATTACAAAGTTGAGAGATATGCTGCAAAACCAGGCAGGGAGATTGCAAGTGTAACAATAGTTGATGCAAACACATATAGTACGATCGCAGCTTGTAGTGGTGAACCTCGAAGTAGGAGGTAATAGAGAATGAGTGTAGAACTGAGAATAGTGGTGCAACTGGTTGTCTAGGTGATGTTGAGACAAATATAGATTTTATACTGTTAAACATAGATCATTTTGATGTAATCATTGGAATGGACTGGTTGTCTAGGAATGGAGCACCGATTGATTGTGCTCGCAAGTGTGCGATGTTTAGGGATAACAAGAAAGAAGTTGAATTTAAAAGAGAGAGAGTGCTTCATTCTGATATTGCTTATGGTGTTGATAAAGCAAGATGATAATCTTCCAAGACCGCTATCAATTTTGATCTCCAAATTGGAGATAAACTCATTCTCGTATAGCTATAACTTATGATCCTGGTGATGTTTTGGAAGAACTCGAGTTGTATTATCTTGAACTAGTGTTGGAGTAGGGATGAGAGTTGTTGGCCATGGATTGAAAGTTCTAATAATTTTATGGAATTCATTGCATCGTAATTTTTCCATGAAAAACAGAGAAACCTGTACTAATTCAGGATGTGAAATAATTTGATAATATGTGACCTTTTGATAGGGAGACATATTTTTTTCTTAAAATTTCCTGCCAGAGCTTTTAAATCATTTAAAAACTCATATATTTTTGTTTTGATTAAAATAATTTAGTAAATTGTTTAAAGTTTATTTTTGTAGACGATTGATTTTTCCGTCTGTTAAAAAATATAAGTTTAGAAAATGCTTGAAGTTCAAAGAAGTTAGAAGTCTTTCCAAACCCGTTAACCTCTGATTTGCTCTCTCTCTCTCTCTCTCTCTCTCTCTCTCTTTCTCCACGGCAAAACAGAAAACAAGAAAGAAGAGTGATTCAATAAACAAATGAGGCTTTTTGGTCATGTGTATGTGAAGTTCAAAAAAGCTAGACTCCCCTCTGAAAGCCTTAAACCTAGACTAACTTGGGACAAAAAAAAAAAAATTGTTTCTTTTCTTACATATAGCCCATGTTTGGTAACCATTCCTGTTTCCTGTTTTTTGTTTTTATTTTTTGAA
>JABCMJ010028218.1:0-33263 GCA_014822125.1 Arbutus unedo | reverse complement strand
CTGTAAACGGCATTAAAAGGGAGAAATAAGGACCTCAGTATATACCTCCACATTTATGGGCAAGGATATGAAGACAAGACATAAAAGATTTATTATATCAACAGCACATTTCCATTAGCCAAAATTTTTAATAGATCTTACTTCTTGGCAATATCTACTAAGAACAACAGTCAAAACAAAAGCTAGACATGTATGGAAAACCAACTTTTTACATTGTTAGGAAATGACAATCTCGTCATCTTAATAGCTATCGATGACGGAAGAAAAACATACTGCTACAAGCCAATGAAGCTGTAGGTACTGTTGATCAAATTATGGCTATGAATGTAAGAAGCCGAAGTGGTTAAAACACATTGGTAAAGGATCAGAACGGACTAAACTCTACAAAGGATACAGCAGTGGTTATGCATATCATTTAGGGACAAAAATTGATAAATACTGCAAGACATCGGGAAAGAAATATGGAGTCAGACTAATATTTTATATCCCATATGTTATCTTCATATAAACATCTGCTAAAGAATCCTTAAAAAGGAAGAAATGCAAGTTAAATGGTTGGCTTTGGAAGCAGATAACACTTGGCACAAAATTCGACGGATGACTGAGGCCAACTTGTCCTCCCCTACCTTGCCCTAACCAAGCCTAAATACGGGGAAAAAAGGATAAAATGGACCATTAGTTCATGTCGTAGGCCTTCACAAACTCTCCTCGCCACCACCCCCACCCCACAAAAAGTAAAGAATCTGTATTGAAAGAATTTGCGAAATAGAAACAGCCACAACGACGACGGGTCTAGCAACTGGTAAAGATGAAAGTGATTGGCCCCTAAACAATCAGTCATTGTGAAGGACGAAAATGAAAATAATTATACAGGACAATAGCCACAGGGGAAAAAGTAATTTGACAGTGATCTAGTGGACAATACTTAGCTAAGACCATAGATATCTAAGGCATTGGCGCTCTGAAGTGCATGTTTTGGACATGGTAGAGCTTCATTTACTAAAACAATAAATTTAGCTATCGAAAACATTTTTGGTCATTTATTTCCACAAAGTTATCCAAATAAAAAGCATTGCCAATCCAGCAAGGGCTGATTTTTTTTTCTTGGGGAGGGAGGAAGGGGGTTGCTATAATGATTAGTCGTTTCAACTTGTATAAAAGAACTTCTTTAAATTATTATTTGAATCAAAGTTGCACGGACTCGGGTCCATGTATTGGATGTTGGTGCATACATAGGCCGCACACCTAAAACTTAAAAATAGAGATTTCGTCGTTATCAATCGCAATTTAGACGTGGGCATGGGGTTTCATTAAATCAAATGAATGAAGAGGTAGAAAGCTTATTTTATTATTAAGATCCCTTTAGGTTAAATAGGGTTTACAAGAACTGCGTAATGGAAACAAATAATGACAATAAAGGAAACAAATAAAGATAATTAAAAAAGGAATATCAAATCATGCCCTATTCTAATATTCCATATTCCAACAAAATCAACAAATACAGCCCATTCACTTCATGCCCATGTCCAATCGTCTGTCGCGTTGCCAGATCCTCAAACACACAATGGGTGGGAAATAAGGCCACAGAACAGTTGAAATGTTTAGTAATAGAACTAACAGACATAAGGTTAGTAGCCAATTTAGGATCATGTAATGTCAGGAAGAGAAAGAGAGGAGGTAATAGATACATGACCATGACCGAAAATAGAGGAAAAAGAACCATCGGCAAGGCGGACCTTGCAACGGCCAGAATCAATAGCATAACAACAAAACAAAGACGACAGACCTGTCATATTGTCAGTGGCACCTGAATCGATGATCCAGGAGACGGGGTAGCAATAACATTGTTGGCAGAGACAGTAGTACCTAAAACAACGAAAGTGGATACAGGCTGAGATGAAGCCTCCATCTGACTAAAGAAGTGATGAAACTTGTCAAGATTAGCTTGAGATAAAGTCATCGGCACAGAGGTAGTAAGAACAGTAGGTGGCGGATTAGAAGTGGACATATGAGCAAAGGGCCGCTTGTTAGTAGGGCGACTGTGAAGAGCATAACACAGAGCTTTAATATGTCCGAGCTCCCCACAATGATGGCACCATGGTTGCGGCTTGCCGGACGAGGCTGAACTAGAAGATGATTGCAAGGGAGCAACATGGGCTAACATAGCTGAATGATCTCCAGGTGGAGGAGGAAGGACGGTCGAGGCGGACCGACGGCTCTCATCAAAAAGCACATAAAAGTAAGCACTCTGAAGGGACAGAAAATGATTCATACCCAAGAGGTGAAGCCTAGCATACTCAAACTAGTTGTGAAGGCCTACCAAGAACTGAAACACCCGTGATTTATCCTGAATAGACACATAGAGAGTAGCATTTGCAGAATCCTTCCACTCATGAAAGGACGAATAAAAGCTCAAATCCTCCCAGCAAGCACGAAGTTGTGGAATATATGCAGTAACCGATAAATCACCATGTGATAAACGAGAAATTTCTCGCTCTAAGTTAAAGATACGAACATTATTCTGCCGCTGAGAATAAATCGCTCGAGCAAACTCCCAAAGAGAGGCAGCACTTTTGGAGAATATGAATCTAGCGGCAATGGAAGGCTGCGTGGAATTAACTAACTAGGAACAAACCATAGAGTCATTGGCAAACCAAGCAGCATGGGTAGTAGCAGTGGTGGCGGGGGCGACCTCGGTCCCGTGAGAGCCAATCTTCCCTTTCCTACCAACAAACATCTCAAAAGACTGAGCCTACAAGAAGTAGTTTGTACCATCCAACTTGACCGTAGTAACTTGGACTCTTGGCAAATAAAAAAAATGAGGAGAGCCAGAAAACGGGCCCCCACTAGAATTTATAACTGACGATGCAGTGGACTTAGAAGCCATAATAAGTCACCACGAAAGAAACTATCCACATAGACCAAAAAACGAATAGAAAAAAATCTCCTCAGGCCATAAATTAATTCAAGCAGATGAATCCTCAGCCCAGAATATCATACGAATAGAGAGACAAAGATTTGATCTTCAATAATGCGCATTAAGGGACATCTGTACATCTACAGATTCTACACCAGCACTTTATCTCACAAACGTAGACCAAAAAACCAGTGGTAGCAATAGTATAGAGCAAGGCGACGGCAGCGGGAGGGAGAGAGGCAGTGGTGGGTGGCGATGAGGCGAACGGAGAGAGAGAGAGAAGCAGCGGTGGCGGAAGAAGGAGAAGGCGATGAGACAAACAGAGAGAGAGAGAGAGAGAGGAGGTGGTGGCAGCTAGGGTTTCATTTTAGGGTTTTGTGTTTGGCTATGATACCAAGATGAATGAAGAGGTAGAAAGCTTATTTTATTATTAAGATCTCTTTAGGTTAAATAGGGTTTACAAGAGCGGCGTAATGTAAACAAATAATGACAATAAAGGAAACAAATAAAGATAACTAAAAAGAGAATATCAAATCATGCCCTATTCTAACATTCCATATTCCAACAAAATCAATTTTTTTAAATGTATTTTTATATGAAATTGAGTTCAAATATTGTCCCATGAATTTTTTACATAACTTTTTACAGATTAAAAAAAAAAAATATCAGACTTCAAACCAATAAAAATGATAGCCCTACAGCTCTTTAGGCCCATAGCCCACCACTTATGTTTTTGATGACACTAACATCTGCCCAAACAGTTATTGTGGCATATGACCCAAGCACTTCCAAACATAAACCATGACTTGCGTATATTAATGGCGCAACCCTATAATAGTTTAATCTTGAAAAAGGAACAACAATGGCAAATGACAATGGCAAACACATGGACTCTCTCTTTCTTATTCTTCTTAGAAGGATCCGTTTATTTCAAAAGGATCTCGTACAAATTCCACAGCCACACTTCTCTTGAAATAGGGGATCCGTGCAACGTAGATTTGAATGTAAGAAAACTTCAAAAGTTTCAGCAGAGATGCATCCATCACAATATATTAGTACAAAGTCACTTTCACATTAAAAGGACCAAACTGCAATCCAAAGGGGTTATAATTTCTTTACAGTCACATTAATGTTATTGCTTTATATTGCTATAGAAACTTTGAATTAGAGCAAGATTTTAACAGACAAAGTGAAGTTTTGTAGACATAAATAATGTCAACATAATCCAGTTCTAATCAATATTTAAGCATCAGACTCTGTAACATTTTAATTGACACCCCCATGGTGCTTTGAACTGCAACAAACCCACTTTAGACTAAATAAATCTGCTTCAATTATCTCAAGATTTAGCTGGTTAAGCATTAACACTGTATACTAAAAGAAACATAAGCAATCAACTTAAAGCAAGATTAATTACCTTCTACACCATGCATGTATCTATGGAAAATGCCAATGCCTCGCAGACCGCCGGCGGCGAGGAATTGCGTTCCAATTAATTGTCTGACTGGACCTGATTTCATCATTCATACTTGGAGGTAATAAAGCTGCCAATGTAGAAAAGAGTAAGCAAGAGATACAGGATCTAATCTCTGTAAGATAAAAAAAATGGAAGTTTAGGATTGTCAAAAACCTCCCAATACCTCTGAAAGTATCAGCGAGCAATTATGAAGTTTCAAATTCCAACCTCTCTTTATTCTACATATTTCAACACAATTGAGGAAACCATCTAATCCCCAAGCTGAAATCACTGAGGTCTACATGATCCATCTTTCAAACCTCACGAAAGAAGCAATGGTTTCATCAAAAATCAGCTTCTAGTCTACCTATTTGTGCATCAAACTCAAAGTACATTGAAATCAAAAGTAGTTACAAGTTTGAGGCATCCCATATTTACTCTTAGACTGGTTGCTGACCCAAAATTTAGCTAAGGTTCACAAAGATCCTCAATACCATGAGGTGGGATGCCGGTACAGGCACTACATCTCCAGGAAAAAGAATATAGTCTTGTGAACAAACACAGTAAGCTTAGAAAACTTTCACATTCACTTTTTAACGATTGGAGAACTAAAAATAAAACTTCAGCCAAGAAAACACACTATACCTACTCATACTGGAGTCACAATATTGCATGTGCAACTGAGAATAAAACTTTGGGACAGGTATCAATGAGGTTGCAAAATCTTTACAATCAATAAGGATTATATTTTGGGTCAGTCTATAAGATATTGAAATGATTATTCGCTTAAAAATACATCACCTACACAATGATATAAAAACATTTAGGAATCAATGCCAAGTAAAGGGAAAAGTTTACAAATCCAGTTGGTATTTAAGACTTTCTGAAGAAGCATGAAAAATTAGCTGACTGCACATGTGTACCTTCACTTGATCCAAACTGGTTGACCAAATTCAGCCCATATGAGGTTCCAGGCTCAGGATGAATCCCAGCAACAGCACCACCACCACTATTGCCAAGCCCAAGAGAAGTCATATTCCCTCCACAGATATCATTTGATGCCTGAGGTTTCTTGCTCAGGTCAAAATTCACAGCCAGACTAGGTCGTTCACTTGGAGGTGAAGTTCGTATTGGGGGATCGGCACGAACAATTTCTAGGGGATTACTGACCAAGCCGTCATCTGCTTCGCTGTTAGAATCACACACAGAAGAACCAAAAACCTGTCTATCTGTATCTGTTGAGCACTTTGAAGTCAATGTGTGAATCTCTACTGGTGCACATGAGGTAACTGGAGCATACTCTGAATCAATTATAGTGTTTGAGACATCATCAGTAGGAAGGGGTAGTAACTGGGAACCAAATTCTCGGTGAGACATCTCAAAACCACTGCCACTGAAGTGGAAGAGACCAGGAGAAGAATTGACAGCAGCATCAAGTGCTGCATTCAAAGGCGCAGGATGAGCAGGAAATAAATGGCCCCCACAGTTAACTGCTTGAGTTACCAAGATAGTCTCTGCAGAAATCAAACTGGCATTCTCTTCTTCTGAATCGCTGATAACTATGATGTCCATATCCCCTAATGACGCATCAGTATCCCTGTTCTTCTTCCTAGCAGCTGAATCCATGTCGTATGGAATAGTATTGATCACATGAGAATACCCAATGCCATCCTCAATAACACTACAGTCTCCGTAATCTCTATCACTTTCAGAGGAGCTGCTGCTCATTATAATCATATTTTGGCTGTCATTTTCATAATGTTCGCCTGGTTGGTTCCTGCAAGCAGACTGGATATCTGGATTGCTAAATTTGTTGGGATTAATATGTCCCGCAATATATTCCTCCTTCAAATTGCTAGAGGCTTCCAAGTTTGAACCAACCTCAGATCTGGAAACACATAAAGATCCATTGGGGAGATGCCACTGTCCAAGATTCTTAAACTGATATCCACTTTTTATACGCCAAGACCCATCTGGCTTCACATCAATCTCAGTTATGTCTTCTCCACAGTTCTGCACCTGGTCCATCATCAGATTGAGAATTACACAGAAATGACTGGTTCCACATTCAGTATGAACATTATGACATGGAACGAAACCCATTAAGTTCTTTTACTGGTATACCATCTTTGTGATGCGATCAAAATAAGGGTCAACTATAATGTCTTCCAAGGAGTAGTTCTTCAAGCAAATTGGACACTGCCACTGCAACAAGAAGAAATTTTGGATTAGTTATAATGAAGTCCAGGAAAAAGTTACAAATATTTGATTACTTGCCTTCCTAGAGCGTTTGTTTAGCTGAACAAAAGCTCCAAGATCAAAACAACCCATGTGTGAACATGGTTTGAATCTTCCAGCAGTCTTGATTCTAGACCCACTCAACTTCCATTTATATATGGACAAAAAGAAAATGAGCTATCATTAATTAAACTTGACGAATTAAACCAGCATCAACTGAATTAAACTTATTGTTGTCAAAAACAAAAAAGGAAGCAAATTATCCATGTCATGACACTCTTCTACTCCAACAAGAAAACTACGTAATAAGCTTGCATCACGTGATATTCCAACCGATTAGCTAGTAATCCAATATGGTGTTTATGATGCATTTTGAACTTTCACAGATGAGGGGTTGAGAGCAAACCGAAGAGGAAAAACTATATTCTCCTGCAAAGGAGGGTTTGGGTACGACCAAGCTAACGGTAGTTTAACCACATTCTTCAGAATCAGTGGCAGGAGAAGTATGGTGAAAACAGATACTGTTGGGAAGATGAACGTGAGTATGAGAGTATGTGGAGGCCACCAACATAAGGCAGTGGAACATCCTGTAAGGCGAGATTTTAAGAGTAGAAAGAAGTGATGGAAGAATTCTCAGCACAATTTAATGATGATGCAGAGTATAGTGGACGAAGTTTTGGCAAAACCAATGCTTTTGGAAGGAATCTTGTAATTCAAGATTTGCTACCTGTTGATAAAAAAACACAATGGACAAGGATGCATTATCATCTACGAATACCAAGTAGACAATGATTGGTATTATGTGCCACCCATGCTTTCCCAGGGAACTTCGTAACTCTAAACTAGAATCAGTAGATGGAGTTTTTTCATTTCTTGAATGGGTGTTCATCTGAAGATGGAGACAAGAATCTAAAGGTGGATAGCTTTTACTGTTGGAAATTCGAAGGTTTTGAATGAACGGGACACCGGAGGGTCTCGAGGCAAACGGAAAGTCTCAGTTGTTTCACACCCCAAGAATCACCATAATGTCTCATTCATGTACCATCCAAGGGTCTCATTCATTCATATACCATCCGAATGCCATTCATGTATCATCCAAATGTCATTCATGTACTATCCAAAGGTCATTCTGTTTCTAACTCCATTCGTTGCTAATCCTTTCATTGCTAGTAGATCTCAAAAGCCTTTATATATCAAGCTCGTTTTGGTATTGAGGTAGGAGGAGATCCAACGAAATTCTAGCTATATCCCGAGTTCATTATTCAAGTGAGAGAGAATCAGACATGAGAAAGTTCTACAATTTAGGTGTTACCTAGTTCGTGGAGCTGTTTTATCCTAGGAGACGACGCCGGAACTATCCTCCAATACCCACGGTGAGGCGGCAATTTAGTCCTAAGAAAACTGTGTTAAACACAGGATTTGGTTCGGTAACACTGTATTTATTTTTGTATTTCGATTCTTGTATTGTATTGTAGTTTCAATTCTGTATTTATTGATTTCGTTATTAATAAAAAAAAATACATGTATGTTTTTTGGATTTTCGATCATCTCTTCGAATCTGTCGCATTATATTTTCCTACATTTACTGATGGTAGTTTCTGCTTTAGCTTTCACGTACTGCTCGTGAATGAAGGCTCTTCTAGCTGAACTTGGAAGGATATCTGGAATAATAAGGTGCCAAACAAGTGGCACAAAACACTGCCTGATTCATGAAGAAGAACAGTGTGCATGCCTTAAGAGCATAGAGAAGAAATTTAGTCACTGCTGATTCATTCTCAGTGGCTGTATTCCCTTCTCCCATTTCGATATAAGGCTTTTGCCTAATAAGCATGTGACGTACTAGGAAGATTTTTTATTTTTTTGGGTGGGGTGGGGTGGGGTGGGGGGGAACTGTTTAAGCTATGTGATGCAAGATGAGCACAGTGAAGGCTCTTTCACAACCTTTCATACCTGAATTTATGCAAGGCAGCAATTAAGTATTTGCTGGGTTGATTATAATTAGATTTATGCAGCTACAGATTGGTAAAGAAACTCGACTAGAGGATTAGTAGTGAGTAACATGAGAGGTAGTGTTTTGAGACCTTAAATAGGGTAGAGTCAAGGTCTCTGCGCTGTAAGGTTGCTGAAGAGAACTCGTAAACAATAGCAAAGCAAATGTTGACTCTTTTATGTGATATGATGTATGGCTGCAGTTGAGGATGATTAACCTTGTCAACAAGGTTCTAGACAACAAAAGCGGCTGGAGGTCTTGATTTTGGGCTTCAAGCGTGGCCATATATTGAAGAAGGAAAAGAAAAAGAAAAAGAAAAAAAGAAGAGACTGTGATCAACTCCTAGACTAGAATCCTTATGTATACAGCAGAAAAGGGACCTTAAAAGGTACCGGAGAGTTCTCAATTAAATAAAAGGTGTTGTACTGTGAAGGTGACTGCTAGCGTGGTTCCTAAATTCACTTCATGGTTCTACGAAGGACCCAGGATAAGACTCCACCTTTATTGAGGTTAACAGGGTTATGAGCAAGGGGATGCTTCCCCAAATTATGCAGCCCACCAACAAAGAATCCCTAGAGAGATTAAGAGAGTCATGTGGCCATCCCAAATGGAAAGGTTTCTCAAATGAAAAAAATTCAATTGACCATAAAGTCAACGGACTACAGAGACTCTTGACACATCCTCAACCTTGGAACTACGCAAAAGACCCTAGAAGATTTTAAACGGAGTACCCGTAGTGCAGAATATATGCAGAGAGAACTTTGTTATTTAACCTCATGCTACTATCCATGTTATCGTATAATGGAGGCAACAACCCTTTAGAATCGATTTTATTTAAAAATATTTTGTTTTGACACAAAACAAATGATAGTAATTTTTCATATCTGTTGTTTTGGCACAAATCTTTTTGGTACTTTCCCCTAACGGCATGGTTCATACTCGAGGAAGCCTGATTCAGTTCAAGGGGAAGATTTGTGGCGGCGCCACTCTTTCTTGCATCTTCTACTAGAGCAGTCCTCTTACTATGGCACTGTAGATGATTGAACCCTCTTAAAGTTCAAAACTGACATTACAGTTCAGTTGCATTCAATAATATTATGAAGTTCAGTCCATAAATCCTCATTCACTTTGATAGTTACCAGTAAAGCAAACACAAGAGTTTTGATTAAAGCGTATTCCTTTATATTGGGCCCCTCCTCCTTAGGAGTCGCAATGTAAATTCCCTTGATCAACGACAATTGCACTGGACTGACCGGCCTTCTGCCTCTGAAAAGGTACTATTTTCTAGTATACTCTTTCTAGGTCGCAAGGCAAGGAAGGACACCAAGGAGAAGGTAAGTACTGTTATATCGTTTCTTCTGAAGTGATATAGATCAATCCCTGGTCTGGAGGGCGTTGGCCCATGGGAAAACGTGTTTGCAGGTGCGACCATGAATCAAACCAGATCAAAACATTCAGCTGTCGACGGACAAACTTTGCCAGAATGTCGATAGCAAACAATGGATGGCCAGGCCCCGAATCCCAAGGGTAGGATTTTCCCTATTGAAAAGTAAAGGACATTATGGTTTAGGTGATTACAAGGACTCACATGTGTTGAATATCGGATTGGATATCGTTCACTTTCAAGTCAATCTAAACACCAAAAGATCATAGTGGGGTACACCAATACACAAATAGATGGAAAGGAGAGCTAAAGTTCCAAGACAACCACTTACAGGACAACGCAGACTAACTGTAACAATGTCTGCTATAACTTCCAAATCACTGTCACCGTCTCCATTTTCCGTTGCCATTCCGCCACCAATGCAACAACGAACACGGTCAAGAGCATGTTCAAAGGGCTCACCAGTTCTCTCTTCAAGAATCAAGCTGAGAATCTAGAATTCAAATAATAAACTAAATAAAGTCCTGCATTTGAGCTGAGTATGAAAGAAAAGATAGAACCAAGAGCAAAGGCATTCTCTCACCAATGTAAATTAGGAAACAATGAAACAATCATACAAAGCCACATAGATGGTATATCCCAAAGCCCGCAAGCCTAAACTGTTCCTTCATTGTGATTCACTACTAGTCGGCTTGACCCTCACGTCATAATAAGCAAATAATTTTAGACCTGGAATGGGACTTGAATAATTTTGACAGCATTGCTTTCTTTCATATTTGTTGTTTCATCCAAACACAAAATATTGCCTCCTGACTATGATCACCATGACAACAAGATTTGCACATATTCTCATCCACTTTATGCCCTGTTTTTAAGAAACTTACTACTTCACCGAACAAAAATTATTGGTAACAAAATCTACGAAATGGAAAAGAAGTAGACGCCAATGGAGCCATGTTATACTAGAAAACTACTAAATGTATCCAAATATAGGCTCCTCGAAGACTACTAGATGCAGCATTAAAAAAAACAAAACCAAGGCAAAACATAATTTATTTTATACATTTCCTAGCGAACCTTCTCTAAAATGTAGCCAAGTGACTTACTAACAGCTAGAGAGACTTTTTTCCTTCTTCAGCTAACCAGCTTAGCAACCATATTGAGTACTAATAGCTACTTGGCGTCCATTGATGAGAAGGGGATGGGGAAAGCTTGAACCCAATTCTGAGAAAGTAAACTAGATCGTAAGAATTATACAACTACTAGGATTACCTGTTGTACTGTGCGTCGATTTACAAGCCTAACACCTAAGCAGAAACTTCGAGCATCACGTCCTGATAGAGAAATCTGATTAATTTCCTTCCATAGGTAAACTGAGATCTGAAATGAAAATGAAAAGGTAGCTTAGAATTTATCTTAGACTCCAATTTTGCTTCCAACCAAAGTACATTAAAAAGGAGAAACTACGTGAAGTATGGAGATGCACAATTCACGTGACTTTTTCCACACAAAAAAATAAACCAAAGCAAACCAATTCTTGTGTCCAATCAATTCGAGTCCGCTACATGAATCTTTTTCTGCCATACTGCTTGGTCAAGGGTTACGTGTTTAGTTGAATTAATTGAACTCGTGTCCCTTCTAGTAAATTTGAAAGGAGTATTGTTCACTTTAACTATAGGTGCAATTGTCTTTCACCTAGTGACCGGAGTTCCAGTGACAATTTTACTTTACGTTGTCTCTATAACTCAGGATGCAACCCCTTACGAACCAGGTTGAGCCTTTGGTTAGCTTAGATCCCGGTGGTTCAACAACCAAACTTGGGAGCACTGAAGACCAAAATCCACTTTTCGAACTCTAGGAGAATGAGAATTTTAGGACAGGATCTTAAAGCTCTCCAAAGTGTAGCGGAGACTTCGGTCATACGAGTCTTTGGGCTTCCTCAAGGCCATGTGAAGCTTAGCTTCCTTTAGCAGCCATGTGATGATTCAAGTCCGTTGCAGGCGTAGGAGCTGGGGGAAGAGGCAAAGTGTGAGGACCCGAGATTCGGTATTTTTTATTTTATGTCTTTTATTTATTGTAGAGCTTTGAGGAGTTTATTTAATTGTTTAATTGTGGCCCAATTGCAATGATCTAGAGTTTTGGACTCAATGTGGGGTTTTTAGAAGTTCAAGAGGTTAGTGTAATTAACCTATTAATGAGTATAAACGGATTTAGAAACCCTAAATTAGTTTTTATAATTGTTAGACAGATTTTTTATAAACCTTCAAACCAAAAATTTACTTGAGGAAGACAAATGAGCTTGTAGATGGAAGAATCACGCGACGAGTTCAACTAGGAAGTTGTAGAGAGTGTCGAGAGCTTCGCATAGAGTCCAAAATCAGTCGAGTACACGGGGAGTTCAAGACTTTTTCAATCATTACAGCGTTTTCTTCATCCTTTTTGAATAAGGTAGAATTTCACGTTATTTATCATTGAAATATTGCGTAGATCATGTTTAAATTGATGATATATATGTTGTTTTCGCAGTGTGATCGAATCATGCATGTTTTGCGGTGTTTTCGAGCAGTTTTGGACAGTTAAGTTGCAGAAACGAAGGTAAAAAACGAGATCTGTTTGACATGACATATTCTAAAAATTTACCTAGGCCAATTGAGCAAGCTCAGGTCGCTTGAGTGACCTTTAAATTTTCGATGGTCTATTTTAGGGCAGTAGACTGGATTTTGGAGCTCGAGCGAGCTCCTGACCACGCGAGCGAACTACAGAAAAAAAGAAAGTTTATTTTTAAATTCTCAGCCTGTTTCTTGTCTTCCTATTCATTCGTGGTTAATGTTCAGGTCTAGAATTGCCTATTGTGGTTCACATGATCATGCACGGATGTCGAATACCGGGTAGGAAATAGCTCGACGATCGGAGCAGCCCATGAACTCTACTTTGGTGTCCTTGTGATTCCCATGGTGAAAGTCCGTGAAACTCCTGGGTCAGGGGTGTCCCAACGGTCAGAGCAGCCCGTGAACTCTAAGATAGGATGCCCAATGTGGGTAGCCAACTGTGAAAGACTGTCGAATTACATGAGTCACATGTTGAGCATGATATTGTTGTGGTTTAGTCGGTTATTTCTCTTGTCATATATTTATATAATGTTGTTGATGCAAACATGCTTTAATCAATATGTCGATTTTCAATGACTTCCTACCCAAGCTCCAGCTTATGTTTTTCTGTATACTAACAATTCAGAGGTGATGATGTGAATCCGAGAACTTAAATCTCGAGTTTTGAAGATGGTTCAAGCATGGTATATAGGATTTATATTTTTTTCCAGTACTACTATGTTCTGGATGTCTTTCAGTTGTTGGATTATTTTATTGGGTATTGTGGGCCCGTAATTTGATTTCAAGTACTAGATAGGTGACAGTTATTTATTTGCCTATTATTGATAGTTGACCTTGGAGTTTTTTTATTTATTGGAGTTGATATCATGTTGATGTTTTATTGTGTTACTGTATCATTCCAATGCTTAATTCATACCCTTGAAGCACGGGGTGTGATATGAAGCTCAGGAGGTAACGCAAGTGCAAGGTGACCAGAGCAATGTGCAGGGGCATTGACAAGTCAAGAGCTAAACATGAGACCTCTAGCGGACTTTAGCATTCATCTTATTCGGCCTCCATCTTTGATATGAGTCCTTTGGTCTTCAATCTCCCTTGTGCCTTATCATTTTGATTTGTTATTCCATTTTTATTTAGTCCATGTTGGGTTTTGCTCTAGGTCGTCCGTTGGTTTCGGAACAGTCTTGGTTGCGAGGAGCCATAGTTATTCTAAGATAATGATCATGAGGAAGGTTGTCCAACTAGAGTCAAGTTCGTCGACTTAATCGCTGATAGGGAATGATGGGATGCAAGTTGCGGTGGTGGAATGTGGTAGGCGTTTTAAGCAATCTCTCACTTTGTTGAGGGTTAGAAATGTATTGGCTTGCCAAGAAGATGATGGAGGCATCTAAAAGACAGTGTCCAGGGTTTCTGAGAAGTTCGAGAACTAGTAGTAGGTTGGTGTGCTAGAGTCACCAGAACAGAGCAGGGAGACTCTAGAGGTGAGAACAAGCCAGTTGCAAAGGAGATGGAAGCTATATTTTTTGGAATCTAGGTATAATCATGTCATCCTGATGTCTATTTCCAATCTGGGAGTTGTGGTCTTGAGGTAAGGGTTTTTATTGAGAGATTTCAAGGGCTCAGAATTTTGGCGTGTTACGGAGATGTATGGGAATGGAATTTAAATTAGTTTGTATCCCACTAACCCAACCACAAAGTTCCCCCTTCTGCAATTCGCGATTTCTTGTTGCTTTAAGAAACTACCCACATCATTACATAACTTATATCCAGTATCTAGTCTGCATGAGGAGTAATCTAGAACAGAGAAGGGAGACTCTAAAGGTGAGAAGAAGCCAGTTGCAAAGGAGATGGAAGCTATATTTTCTGGAATCTAGGTACAGTCATGTCATCCTGATGTCTATTTCCAATCTGGGAGATGTGGTCTTGAGGTAAGGCTTTTTTTTAAGAGATTTCAAGGGCTCAAAATTTTGGTGTGTTTCCCCTCCCACTAACCCAACCACAAAGTTACCCCTCCTGCAATTCGCGATTTCTTGTTGCTTTAAGAAACTACCAAATCATTACATAACTTATATCCAGTATCTAATTTGCATGAGGAGTTTCTAGCAATAACTTCATAGAAACATTTAAGGCACAGAAAGAAAAAATGTAAAAAGGAGACTCACCATTAGACCGTCATCGCGGCCACTAGTCCCTAACAGCTGTGATATAGGCCTATTCATTGTCCATACTGACATACCTAGAAGAATTCGATGCAGTAGTTAGGATGAACATGATAAATGGTCCGAGTTCTATACTTCATCTGATATCATGATAATAACAAATTTCTCGGACTCTTGTCCATCAGCACATCATCGCGCCTCACTTAAAGTTGGCTTGACCTAGTTTACATTCACAAAGTTGGGCTAAGATCAATCAACTCTACAACTAGGCCTCAACAGGCCCAGCTTTGTTCATCCAATCTTGAGCAGTATAGTGTCAGTGCTGCCATAAGGACCCTAAAACTAGAATTCAAAGAAGCCAGACAAAGAACCTTGGCCTTGTGACATTACTATAGGAATTTGGTCCGGAAGATCATAGCATAAAGCCTTTGAGCTAGTTTCGATAAAAATACAATCAGTTCATGTTAGCTGGCTACATTCAAATTACATATGTGCATGATACTTGATGATAGTGACTACAAGGTCCAAGGCATGAAGCACAACACAGTGACTTCAGTGGAATAACAAATAAAATGACACAGAGAATACATTAATTCAATAATCTAAAGCAAAATACAAACTGATAAAAGAGCCTCGTCTATTATATACATAAATATATATATATATACATAAATATATATATATATATATAGGATTGTGTGTTAGGGTTTAGCAAGAAACCCTAAACACCTTGTCCTCTAATTACATGATATCAGAGCATACCTAGATGAAACCCTAATATTGATAGCCACCCACCGCTGCCCTCCACTCATCGCCACTCTCACCGTCAGCGTCATCGTGACTCTATCGATCGCCAACATCATCTGCCTCTTGCGATGATCGTCTGATTTTGATATGGTTGATCTCATAGAGAGACATCTCAATTTTGACCCAGTTCGAGATCAGCCCACTTTGATCTCGACCAATCTCAATCGTGAACCAGTTCGCTCCTGTTAGAGGCACTATCCGGTAACCACTATTTCATTGCCCATCATTCAGAGAGCCACATTGAACTCTTTCAGTTGGATTGCCCTTGCTTTATCGTATTAGTCAAGTTCTCTATTGGTTTCGAATCCATCTTCTGGTTCAATAGTGTTTCGAATACATAGTAATAGGCGATAAGTTTCTGGTTCAAATCCATCCTTGTTGCCATTCTGCTTTTGTTTTGGTTCAATCTAGTTGGACTTTTGGCGATAAATTTGGTCCCGAAAAGCATAATGTTGTTGGTGGTTATAATGATCTTCCACATGGTTCAAAAACCACACTCTGGTCAGTATGTATCAATTGTTGGTTGGTTGGTTGGTTGGTTGGTTGTTGCATGATGATCAGTGGTTAGTTGGTTGTGGTATACAGTTGGTTTTGGGTTCCCGCTTTTGTAATATTTATCGCATTTATCATGTCTTCAAGTTCTATTTTTGCCTCTCCTTGGTTTCCTGAGACGTATTTTATCACCTCTGCAAGACTGAATGATAAAAATTATGCCACTTGGGCTAAGGCTGTTGAGGTACACTATAGTAGGAAAGCGCAGTTTAGTTTTTTGACTGATGATCGCCTAGCAGCAACTGATACCATGCTTGCTACTTGGACAACTGAGGATGCTCGAATCCTTATTCAGTTGTGGAATAGTTTGGAGCTTCAGATCATCGGTACTCTAGTTTTCTTATCGACTGTCAAACTTCTTCTTTTGGTGTCGGGCTCAAGAGCTTATTCAGGAGTTAATAATCTTCTTGGAACTTATGATCTTCATCAAACTTATTTCTCCCTCTCATTGCGTGATTTCTCGCTCGAGGATTATTATGCTAAATTCTGTGATATTTGCGAGAAACTTAATATCTATCAACCGATTTCTATCGAGATTTAGATTATGTAGCGACAACGTGAGTCAACGCACGTGACTCGATTCTGTTACCTTCTTCTTATGATCCTGTTCGTTCATGACTTCTAGGTGCTAGGGATTTCCTTCTCTCAGCAAGGTTTTTAGTTATCTTCACCAAGCTTCTACCTCTGACACTATTCCTAGTTCTAGTCTACCGTCTGATCGCTCTACTTTAGCTACTACCATCACTAGTGTTTATTTGTCTAGTGGTTCTAGTCATGGTGGTCATCAATCAGAAGGAGTTCGCCAATGTGGCTTTGGTTGTGATGGTTGTGGTTCAAGTCATGCTTTTAGTCAAGGAGGTCGTGCATCAAGGGGTGGTGGCCATGGTCGTGGGACTCACCATTGCACTCATTGCAATGATGATAACCATCCTATTGAGTATTGTTGAGATATTCATGGCTGCCCATTTGTACACCAGGTTACAGCTTCTGAGGATGATACCCACCAGTTTCCGAGTTCTTCTACCCCAAGACCTCGTGTGGTTACTATTTCGGAGGATGAGAATTATCACTTAGTCTCCACACAGCTGCCTCAGTATTTGCTCAAAAAGGTCAACCTTTTGCCTGTCTTGCTACTCCTCTTTAGGCAACTAATTTTGCTGCCTTTGACCATTTGACAGGTGTGTCTACTATTTTGTATGATTTCCCTACTCCTGTCACCCCTCTTGTGTCACCTTAGCTGATGGTTCCACTTCTAATGTTGCTAGTTTGGGTTCCATCACTTTAAGTTCATTAGTTTCGTTAGATTCTGTTTTACATGTCCCTTGATTTTCCTTTAATCTTATGTCTGTCACTAAAATAACTAAAGCCTTGAATTGTTCAGTCACATTTTCCCATGATTGTTGTGTTTTTCAAGATCTCCAAACAAGGAGGAAGATTGGTGGCGGAACTAATCGTGGTGGTCTATATTACTTTGGTGACAACAATAACCCATGCTCAGTTGCTCTTCAGTCCTCTGTTTCACCCTACCATCACCATTGCCAGCTTGGTCATCTACCTCAACATAATCTTGAACTGATGATCTCATCTTGTGGTCAAGTTGAGGTTCTTCCTTGTGAAGTGTGTGATTTAGTAAACACCATCACGTCTCTTTTCCCCCTAGGTTAGAGAGTCATATGTCGAATCCATTTCATTTAGTTCATTCTTATAGTTGGGGTTTGTGCGTATTCCATCACGCTTTGGATATCAGTATTTTGTTACTTTTGTGGATGATTATTTTCGTGTTACTCATGATTATTTTATGAAAGAACGGTCTGAATTGTACTCCATTTTAAAATCATTTTATATGAAAATGAAATTCAATTTGATGCTACAATTTGTATTTTGATGCTTATCCACGTTTTTTGATGACCATGGTATTATTCATCAATTTCTTGTGCTCAGACTCCAAAGAAAATGGAGTTGTCAAAAGGAAGTTGTGTCACTGATTATAGGTCACAAGGGCTTTGTTATCGCAAATGCAAGTGCCCAAATCTTTCTGGAGTGATATTGTTCCTACTGCCATTTACCTTGTCAATCGAATGCCATCTACAGTCTTAGGAGGTCAGATACTTTATAGTGTGCTTTGTCCTAACTGTCCTCTTCATTCTTACCCGTTAACATCTTTGGGTGCACATGTAATGTCCACGCACTTGATCCTGGTCGGGACAAAGTCGACACGAGGTCATTCAAATCCGTGTTTCTCGGCAGTGCTCGAAGAATCGGAATAATCAGCCAATTAATCGGTGGTCGGCTACCCACCAATGCGACTACTCCCAAATCACCTAGGAAAATCGTTTGGTCACCTAATTGGGGTCTAGGCTCCAACTAATCGGCATCAATTAATCGGTTAATGTTGTTTGAGATTTTGTGTAATGTATGACTTATTTTCATTTAGCTTGGAACATTGGATTTTGTAGGAATATTTATTAAAAAAAGAAAAAAACTGATTAATCCTCCTAGGCCGATTAATCGTTAATCGCCGATTACTAGGTCTAGGTGCTAGAAGGTCCCCCACCGCCCGACTAACGCCTAGCAATTTTTTGAACCTTGTTTCTCGGTTATTCTCGCACCCAACGAGTGCACTCCCCTTCTCTTCATCGTCACTTTGTCTGTCTTGATGTCACTTTGAATGAGTCTTTACCTTTTTTCGCGTGTCCTACTCCTGCTCATCTGTCTCAATATGTGCTTACTCTCGTAACCTTGGCCCATTTACCCCCTATTCCACCTTTTCCCATGCCACCCTTGCAAGTATATGTTCGCCATTCGAAAAGTGTCGCCTGCTCCACCTCAGTCTGATGTTCCATCTTCTTCACCATCGCCAGATCCACCTACCTCACCCAACTCTCTTCCTATTACCCTTCGGAAAGATACTCACACTTGTACTTCTCATCCTACTGCTCAGCATGTTTCTTATGATCACCTATCTCCCTCGCTTTGTGTCTTTGTTGCTTCAGCTTCTTTTGTTTTCGTTTTTAACATTATTCACAAGGCTTTTGTCCATTCTTCAGTGGCGGACAGTTATGGAAGATGATATATCTAATCTACATCACAATGGTACTTTGGAGTTGGACCATCTTCCATCCGGTATAACCACGGTCGGGTGTCGCTACGTGTTCATTGTCAAATATTATCCGAATGGATCAATTGATCCGTACAAAGCCCACCTTGTTGCCAATTGTTATACTCATACTTATGGCAGTGTCTTATGTTGAGACCTTTCCCCCCTTTGCTAAGATTGGTTTTGTTCGCCTCCTTATTTCTCTTGCGGCCAATCTCGATTGGCCCTTGTTCCAGTTCGATGTCAAGAATGTCTTTTTGCATGGTGATCTAGCTAAGGAAATTTATATAGAGCAACCATCTGGTTTATTGATCATGGGGAGCGTACTCAGATGTGTCGCCTACGCAAAGCACTTTATTGGCTCAAATAGTCTCTTAGAGCTTGGTTTGGCAAGTTCAATGCTGTTGTTTTGTATTTTGGCACGCGTTGTTGTCAATCAGACTGTTCTGTACTTTCTCTCACATTTGATCGAGGGAAAATATTGCTTGTTGTTTATGTGGATGACATCATTATTACGGGAGATGATCAACAAGGCATTACCAAGATAAAAGAGTTCCTCCAATAGCAGTTTCATACCAAGGATTTGGGCAAATTGCAATACTTATTAGATAGTGAGGTGACACAATCAAATGATGCAATTAATTTGTTTCGACGCTAGAATGTTTTGGATATTTTAAAAGAGACATGTTTATTGAGATCGAGAACTGTGGATACTCTTATGAATCCCAATATCAAACTATGTATTGATTAGGAGGGGTTGCTTCCTAATCCAAACTGGTATCGTCGATTAGTTGATAAGTTCAATTATCTTACCATCTAGCGCTGTGATATTGTATTTGCAGTCAGTTCGGTAAGTTTATGTCTGCACCTCGACTACCTCATTGGGAAGTTGTTCTCCATTTTGTGAAGTATCTTAAGGCTCATCCGCGTTGTGGTATGTTTATCGAGCTAGTAGCTATTTACATGTCGAGGCATTTACTGATTTAGATTGGGTAGGAGATCATCTGATAGAAGATCCACTACTGGTTATTGTGTTTTTCTAGGTGGTAATCTTGTTACTTGGAAGAGTAAGAAGCAAACGGTAATTCCAAGGTCTAGTGCAGAAGCATAGTACTATGCGCTGGCACGCACTACGTGTGAGATTACTTGGGTACGGTGCTTCCTTGAAGAGATATGCTTCGATAGACATTTGTCCATGAATATGCATTGTGAATCTGTGATAGTCAAGCAACAATTCACATTGCATCTAATCTTGTCTTTCATGATAGGACCAAGCACATTGAGGTCGATGGCCACCTTGTTCGAGAAAAGGTGGAGAGTGGTGTGACTGCTACTCCTTTTGTGTTTACAAGTGCTCAACTAGCTGATATCTTCACCAAGCCATTATGCAAGCCACATTTAGAATTACTATGTAACATGTTGGGCCTTTGTGAGTGTGAAAAAAGTTATTATGCATGTAGTGGTATTAGTAAGGGTAGTTTCGTAGTTTAGTCTCTTGTACCCTCAACTATAATATATATTAATAAGATTGTGTGTTAGGGTTTAGCAAGAAACCATAAACACTTTTCTCTCTAATTACACAAACTAATATCCTAGTTATACCAACTCGCCATCCACATAGTTTGTCGGTCAACAGACTTTAACACTTTAGGAGACCTAGTGTAGTACAATCCCGGTCAACTAGAAGTATCAATTTTGTTTTTCAAGAAACCTCATTCACTCTTAACAAGATATTTGAATTTCTTATGCCAATAGAGCAATGGGTACCTCAAGAAAGATAAGACATTGTGTAATTTTGCCAACAAAGTGGACAATTTATGGGATGGCCAAACAAAATTTTGGATAGTTATAATATGTATAACTGTGGCATCCACAGAAGATTTAAATTATACACATTTGTTTGTTTGTGAATACCTAGGTGCCCAGTAATGAGGGCTTAAAGATCAAATGACAAAACGCATGCAGCAGTGATGCCAAACCCCTTACTTTTTCGTAACAGAACCTTGTCCTCAAATCATCCCTAAAATGCCTTTAAAAACAGTGGTTCACGAAATGGATTTCAATAAATCAGCGCAAGATGTCAGTCAAAGGATATGCTTTGTAGTAGAAGTGAGGTTCGATGCTGCCAGGTCTTAAAGAACCGTTAGGTTGCATACCATTGACCTTTAGATCCGCATATAGTGGCCACTGCATCCTAAACGGAACTTCATCATTAAGAAGAATACACCAAGCCTGACCACAAGAATCCAATAAAAGTTAATGATGCATCCAGCCAAAATGCTAAACCGCATACTAAAGAAGCATACTTGAATGTAGTAGGAGAGTAGGACAACCAATTTGAAACCAACCTGAACTTCATGTTCCATATCTGCTATTGTAAGCTGAAATGTTTTCTCCACATTCTGCAGGGGCTTGGTACTGAAAAAGGATTGAAATAGCATTACTAAACTACAGAGTTATTTTTAACAGTATCAAGCAAAAGATAAAAATTGGCATCACGTTTTTGTTTAAGGTGATAAATCTAGCTTAGGGTCTTCCTAATAAATGAGTGTTTGTAGACAGATCACAAATCACGAGGACCACGGAAGTGTACCCATCTATAGTACAGGAGAGCTAGTTTATAGCTATAAGCATGGTAGCTTCCACGAGAAAAGGATAAAAAATCAGGTGTGGCCTAGTTAGCAAGCTGCAATTACTCTCATGGAGTTAGAAAACAATTCCATCCTCTTATCTTTTCCTTTCTGCACTACATGTTTTTATATTTACTTCCAACACAAAGGATTTGTAGTTCCATACCACACTTCAATACAGAAAAAGAAGAAGAAGGCAGTCGTCTGAGACTGATTACATTTTTTTCCCCGACACAGACATAATCAGCAGTTTTGATTCTTCATTGCACTAAAACACACGTGTATCTGATACAATAACCAAACTTCATAGTGATGCAGCAGGGTGATTGCATTGACTTTGCACATAGTATACTCATACATGAGAAAATGTGGTTAACTCACCCATCAGCCGCGTTATTTGTAGTAATTAGCTTGACCGGAGATAATAGATGGCCCACAGTGACCCAAAATCTGTGATGGAGAAATAGTTAGAACACCCTCGAATTAGTATTTTCATTATACAGGAAAACCACGAAAATGACAATTCAAACCACTTGAAGCTAAATAATGATTAAGAAAGTATACGCCACTTGCAAAGAATATAGACCACTGTCACCACAAATAGCTGAAACAGAAGGTTATGCATGATGCATCTTCAACCAAAAATAATCTTTTCCAAAAATTAGTGACAAGGAATAGAAAAATGGAGCAAGACACAAGCATGGACAGGGAAGGAGCACCGGTCATGGTACCTAGTGGAATATTATGAACCCTCTGGTAATGTGTTTATCGACTCCAGTACATTTATAATTTATAAAAAGGGTAAAATCCAGTTTACTCCCTTATGGTTAAGGCCTTGTGTGGATCAAAGATGACCACATAAACCCCTTATGGTTCCCAGAGTAAAATGCAAGCACAGTTGGAACTCATCTTAACAGATTCTGTATTAAGTGCACCTGCTCTAAAAAAAATTCTTTTAAGACGCATTTTCCTTCAAATATATGGACAAAAATACTCTTAGACCAATGAAAAATACTGTCTTCCACCTCCATCTCCTGATTTACCCCTTTATTAAATACTCAATTAACTCGAAGCCAATTTCAAAAATAAATGAATAACCCCTAGCCCAAGAACATCATGTATTTACCCCTCCTCAATCTAATATCTGTCCCTCTTAAACGAACCGAGGGAGGATTTCCTCATACAAAAAAAATTACACAAATTGAAGGAGAATGAGAAGACGAACCCATGAAGGACAATCAACTTTGTCAAAAAGCTCCATCAATCACCTTGCATATGACCTATGGTTAGCACTACCTTAATAATCAGAGATCCCCATTTTTCATACATGTTTTTCCCCATAATTAGTTTAAAATTTCAACTTCGGCTATGGATCTTGTTTGAACCAAGAAAATCAATTCATATATGAACTCGCAAAACCTCTCTCGCTCTCTCTATCAAGAAACTTAAACGAAATAAATATATATTATATACACACACACACACAAATATGTGTATATATATACATATAAATATCGTAAATATACGTATACGTTCAGTATTAGTATGAGAGGGTATCTTAGTTATCATGTCTATGTACTACACACACACACACACACACACACTAGTGTATTACCCGTGCCTACAACACTACCAACAACATTAAATCCATGTTGAGATTCTAATTCGGCTATTATTCAAACTATTAGCATGATGCATTGTGTGACTTTCTTTCAGTGAACATCGGCCATTAGATTAAAATAATCTCAGTCATAGTTGTGAAAATGTGTTTGGAGAACCACATACCGTTGCATATTCTAATATTAATATTGTAATATAGATTAGTCCATATCATGCAATAATTTTTGGAGAAAATACGTATATACTATATCTTGAAAAGTAACTATTCATATAAATTAATTAGCTCAGTAAAATAGAATGTTCAATTGGATGGAGAGAGAGTGTGTGTGAGAGGAGTGATGAGTACCACTACGCATTTTTTATTACTTTTTTGTAAGTTGTGGGGCTAATAAATGTTATTTAAGATTTTTGTGTAACTTTTTTGTAGTGCATCTCAACCGTTGATCAAATTAATCCTGGTTGTTCTTGTGAAAATATGTTTAAGAGGACCACACCGTTCTGATTTGTATATACATATATATCACTCATATGTCTATTGGAAGAATAAATTAATGAAATCTCTGTTAACACATGGTATCAGCGTGCATCTCTAATCCCAAACATTAGCCGTCAACCCTAAGATACAGCTATCATTGTTGAGCGCCAGCGTAGATCGTCATCATTGATTGTCATCAATCTAACCCATGACTACTAGTTCGAACCCACAACCCTAACTCACAATGACTGGTTCGAACCTAACACACGACTATTTTGAAACCCTAAGGTTATGCATGCACTTTTATTTAGAACGCAAGTTCTTAAGTCTAACTAGAGTGATGTTGTTCTTACAGCATGCTACTTGATCAATTGTAAGCCATCCATTGTTCTTAGGGGTCAAATACCTCGTACAGTCTTATTCCTTGACCATGCCCTCTAACTCACTAAAGTTCCATCCAATAATACAGAAGAATCATGTATTTTCAAAATAATAGATAGAAATAGTGCAAATAAAGCCATTGCAACATCCATTACCATAGTACAAATTCAATATGTACATACAGCAGCCAAGCCCAAATAAGCACACAAGTAGTAACTAGATGAAACACACATCAAGTTTTCACTAGGGTGTGCATAAAACCAATTGCACCAGAAAACATGCAAAATGGACCAAACCAACCAACTTTTGTCCATTTTATTAATTACCCTCAACTTTTCAATTCTCATATAAAAGATATTCAGTTTTTGGCTCGTTTATTAATTTAGAGTTTAAAATGTTAAATGATGAAATTAAGCAAAAGACCAACCATTTACACTGTGTACCAAAGCAACTTTTTCTCCAGGTTCTTTGGATTCTCTTGGTCAGCATGAGAAAATGTCTCCCTCTCTCCCTCCCACTCTCTCTCACACACACAAGTGCAACCATAACCCCCTCACCCCGCCCATAAACACTGTTCCTTTCTCTACAATATACACGCAACTGTATCCACATTGTGGCCCCCCAAGGCCTCCTTCAAGTTAAATAGGGTTTTGACTCTCTGCACTACCTCACTTGTCAAAACCCTTTCCCTTTGTAACCACCTACCCGTTATCCCCTACCTACCCCTCATGATATGAGATCTCAACTATAATGGCACCAATAGCAACAATCTGAGATTTCGACTTTCATGGCGACGAAAACAGTAACTAAACATATCCGAGTTCCTGCCTCTTACAGCAGCGCAACAGATAAATTAGGAAAACAATCCTATCCATCTCTAACTCTTCGTTTAGATAGGAAGAAAACTTCAATGTCAGATTTGACATTTCTGTTATTTTTTGAAATGGGCCATTCCCATCCAACCTGGGGTACATTTCGTACTGACCTGGACACCATGTTGGGTAATACCAGAAGAAATATACTCGTCGTAGAGCAATGGGGGGACAAAAGACGAACAACTAAAAATCTCAAATAGTTTTCCACTTAAAGGCTATTTGTCTCTCTTAAAAAGGGAGAGGAAACAAATGATTAAAGTTTATTAAATAAACTGCCTCACGCGAAAGGGAAAAAAATGAAACAGTAAATACCTAGATGAAGTGCAGAAACATTGAAAGTTTCCAAAGACATATATCTGTTATAAAGCAAGGCTAACCAACCACACATCTGAAATCATTTGGAATATCAAAAAAGAAAAGGAGAACATTTTACGTACGGATCTGCACGATGGATTCGACAAATTTCGCAATAGAATATAGTTGGAATTGGTGGAATGCCTTCTGAGTACTCCTCTTGACAAATAACACAACAAATATGTTGGAATACAAGACACTGCGAATCTGCACACTGGAGATAGCAATTTCAAGGTAAGCAAATTGCAACCATAGAGTGATTATCTAAAAACGTATTACCAGTGTAAGTAAAATCAGTAAATAAATTAGCAAATTAAACAGAAAAGGTAAATGTGAAGAAACAAATACCCACATCAGTGGACAAGAATGAAGGTTAGTAATGCATCAAACATTTTGTATTTATAAACAGTTACACACCATGAAGCAAGATGAAAATGATCAAAAATAGAAAAGAAAACATGAATATTTGTTCAAAACGATTTGAAAAAGTCCTCTTTATTCTTATGACAGACAAGAGACAAGTGCGTGCTAAAGAAGTTGAATAGTTTATGGAAGTTTGTGGTGGCGCAAACAAGCTTAGTCAGCTGCAGCGAGAAAATGGGAGCCCGTTTGTGGCACCATTGAGTATTAGATCAATTATGCTGAACTCTGATGTTGAATGCCGCAAACCATCTCTGTGTGATATCAACTTGTGTAGGACAAGATTTGGCCACTTATAAGCCTCACCAAGCATGCTATCAGCTTCATTCTAAGTGCTTTGACCAACAAAAAAAACAAACTACTACATTTGTCCAAATCAATTGTCAACTTCCTATACTTCTCATAAGAGATATTTCTTTATCTTTATGTATGTTACTAGTACTACAATGGACACCACCTAACATAGTTGTTCAGGAAACAATTCAGTTGATTGTTGCGGCGCTCAAGAATCGCAAATTAAGAGAAGTTGAAACTATTCATGTGTAAACATGCTTAATGAGCTTTTTATTGAACAATCCTCCATGTAGCACAATCAAATGCTGTAGCGGGGGTACATGGTCGGGATACTAGCACAGTATGCTACGGAACGGGTATGAGCCTTGACTCTATGGTGGGACTCATTTATTTATCAGATCCTATATAGTAGAACTTGTACACTAAGTTACACAATAATTCCATTTAAATTTGGAAATCACTCATACTGCTCATTTTATTTCGTATGCTAATACTCCAAAGAGGAGCATGGTCCTCCTCATTCATGGACGTCCCACCTCCACTTATTCAACCTAAACTCCTGACTCATGTACTGTCTTTTGTTTTTTGGGTTTTAACGTCATAGTTCTTGAGAAATATTCAAATATAGTAAGAAGACAGCGGGAAAAGAATTACATGCCTTGTTAATACTCTCTGCATCCCAAAATGAATGACCATTTCAACACTTTCAGCCGTCCCCAATTTTTTGTCCATTCTGAAAGGGAAAAAAGACATTGACATTCCAACTTTGCCCTTCTCTCTAACGAATTAAGCTATCAAAAAAAGGACCAAATGAGTAATTGGAGGACATTTTTGGAAAGTTATATCTTTAAAGTAATGATTGTGTCCCATAAAAAAAATTTAGAATCCTTAATCGTCATCCATTTTGGGATGGAGGGAGTATCAAGTATCAAGCATCTAGTACATCAAAAAAACAAAAATAGTATATAAATACAAGGAGGCACCTGAGCCATACCAAAGACAAAACCCCATCTACCCAAAGACAAAAAAGAAACATGGTACGTATTTCACCAACTGGATAAGCATGCACCCGTACCCATCCCCATACCAACTACACACCGACACAACATTTAAGCACATGTCCTTTGGTCTACAATTAAACCCAACTTACCCACCCACCCCGAGCCAACCTCAAAATATACCTACACAGTTGTTTGACATATTTGAGTTTGTCTTGTTTCTGGTTACAGTGCAAGAATTCACCTGTACATATGAAGGAAACTAAACAAATGCCCAACCAAGAGCAAAAGAACTTAGTATGACCTGAATCATGTACTCAGTTGACAAGGAACTACCACATGGGCAGCGAACCTTCTTCTCTGAATAAACAGGATCTACAACTTCTTCCTTCGGCTTCACCTTATTGATACGCGGAGAAGTCTCTCCATTAGTAGACATAGAAGTGGCCCCTGCACCCTGCAGTGTTCTGGGAAAGACAGCAAAAAGAATGCAAAGTCAGACACTCTCGTGGGTAACAAAAAAACAGTCTTCCTGCACAAAAAAATAAAAGCAAATGAGAATGAACTGCAACAGCTAAACAAGTAAAGAACGTTCATTACTTAAAACCACTTTTGGAATATGTATTTTGAAAATTAGAAGATAAATTCCATTATTGTGCCATGCTTTTGGATGTGTATTCAGAATATGCCACCTGTATACATCGTCTATTATGTCTGCCACTCCTCTTTTCCCAGTAAACTTTCTCTTTGCCAGACCACAAACATTTGATGCTGCACAGAGTTAAGAAGATCCAAAAAGTTTATTCGTAGCTCATATCGTACGGAACAAGGTGTAATTCATCAATCACTCTGTAGTCCATAGTACACAACAGCCTCCTCTTAAGCATCGTGACTACAAAAGTGCAAAAGGGCAGACTCAATGAAGAAATAGATGGAAGACAGGAACGAAATCAAAACAAATGGAGTCCACCACCAATGCCTTAAAATGCAGCACATGTGAGTCTGCCATACAGATCTAGCAATATAAGAACTACTGCATTACCTGATGCACAAGTTGGACAGGGATGTACCCATAGTTGCATACCTATTCTTCAGTAAAACATAGCTAGATGTTGGGAAAAAAAAACTAAAGCCAACAACATAAAATTGTAGAATAGTCATCTTGGTATTGCATACTTAAATTCGGGAAAAGTATTGGACATTTGATTCAACTTCAAGGAAGACACACCTAGTGATATCAACTAGTCTCTACTGAGATCTCAATTTTTTTCTGGAAAGCTTATGGACATTTTTAGCTCCATCCAAAGATAAAAGATGGGTAAAAGGCCTTTATGAAGTGACTTAAGTAATCAACTATTCATACAACGAAATCCCAACCTTCAAGGGCAACACTTGAATTGGATGAGAAGACAAATGGAAACAAATAGTTATTTGAAGAATCAGGCTTCTGTCCGGATCCCTCCCAGGACTGGATGTGATAGTCCCAACCGTGGGACCCATGGTGGGCCCCATTTTGATGATCACATCCCTTCATTTTGTATGCCCCTATGTGTAGATCAACCATGAAAAAGATCAGCTTCATTGGACTACCATAGCCAGCTAATCTAATCACATATATCGTCCATCCGTCTTATTCAAGACGCTCAAAGACAGATCTGATTCAATCAGGCCCTTGTTGATTCTGATCCACTTGATTTTTTAATTGAATGATCCATGCGTAGATGTCTACAAAATAAGAGACTTGGATTGTCAAAATGGGACCCATGGTGGGCCCAACGGCCTGCAATCCAGTCTAGTCCCTGAGGCTTGGAGAGAAATTTGGTCCTAAATTGTGACATGTTAGTTCCCATAAAAAGAACGACAGTGGGAAAGATCTCATATCAAATAGAATTTGGAATATAAAAGATGTTCAAATATCCACTAGCAGGATCAAAGTGGCTAGTCTATTAAGCTTTTATTACGTGTATAATTAGTTAGTTGTTAATTAGTCAGTCAGTTGTTAAATAGTCAGTCAGTTAGTCGGTTATTCTTTAACTACTTTCTTGTAATCTCAGTTAGTAGTTAACTTGAGTTAGTTAACTTCAGGTTAGTTTTAGTTTAGATATAAAAGCTTTGTTTCTCCTTCTATAAAGGAGACGAAGAATGAATAAAGAGTTTTTTCCCTCTTTTCTTCTCCAAACGTAATATGGTATCAGAGCAAACAATTCCTGTTTCGCAATCTCTATCAGATCGAACAATTCCTGTGTAGATTTTCCTTTTGTCTTCCCGAATCTTTTCTTTTCATCTTCTAGAAGAATTGATTGCATGGCGTTGAATCATTCTGGATTGTCAAGGTTATCCGCCATTGATGAACCTACAAGTCCATATTTTCTTCACCATTCAAATGGACCAGGTCTTGTACTGGTGTCACAAGAATTGACTGGAGAAAATTATGCCTCCTAGAGTCGAGCAATGTCAATAGCTTTCTCAGTGAAGAATAAGCTGGGTCTCGTTGATGGTTCCCTTATTAGACCTAAACGTAATGACCTAAATCTTCTTAATTCATGGAATAGGAACAACAATGTTGTGATATCTTGGATACTCAATGCGATATCCAAAGAGATTTCTACAAGTGTCATTTATGCTAAAACATCTCATGAGATTTGGATTGATCTTAAAGATCGATATCAACAGAGAAATGGTCCTAGAAGTTTTCATCTCAGAAGTCAATTAGCGAACCTAGTTCAAGATCAAGATTCTGTCGGCATCTATTTTACCAAACTATAGACTACATGGGAAGAACTGAGTAACTATAGACCTATCTGTTCACGGGGAAAATGCACTTGCAAAGGAGTCAAAAACATGAACTCGCACTATCAAATGGAATACATAATATATTTTCTTATGAGACTCCATGATTCTTTTTCTCAAGTTCGTGGTCAATTACTCCTTATGGATCCCCTTCCAACCATAAACAAGGTCTTCGCCTTGGTATCTCAAGAGGAACACCAGAGAAAAATTGGTGTTCATCACAATTCTGTTCTGGACTCCACCAACAGTATGGCTTTTTCCATCAGAAATGATAATACCTATAGGAGGAACAACAATGGGACTCAAAATTTTGGTGGTTACAAAGGTCAGAAAAAGGATAGGCCTCTTTGCACACATTGTAACTGTTGAAATCCCTGAATTATGGGTGTAGATCTTTTCCTTTATTAGGATTTAGTGATTTGATTTGATTTAGTTTGATTTAACAGATTACACTCTACAATTAGTGGAGATTGTGTTTCTATAATTCTATTATAAATAGGACCATAGAATGTACTGTCATTACTAAGAAATAAAACACGAAATAATACATTATGTTTACATGATATCATAGCTCAGGGTTTTCTAACCTTAGCAATCAATGGTGGAAACCACCGTTGGCAAAGTGTCCACGTCCTCTGAAACTACCGACAACGAGACGGAGGTCATGGATACTATGGGTTCGAGTATTTCTGATAACTCGACCTTCCAACTCTCAATAGAAAAGCTCAACAAGAAAAATTTTCTTGAGTGGGCCCAATCATTCAAACTCGTGGTCGACGAAAAAGGGAAACTCGGTTACCTTACCGGAGAAATGAAGAAGCTTCCCTCCGAAGATGCCTCTCTAAAAAAATGGAAGTCAAAGAATTCACTGGCGATGGCGTGGCTTGTCTCCGAAAATATGGAAGTCAAAGAAGTCAAAGAAGGTACCAACGAACCTTAACTCATTTCCCTTGTTTAGTTCAAAGATATTTAAGATACTGACCGTCACTCTCTCGAGATCCGAGCTGCCGCATATGTCTCCGAAAATCATCCTCAATTGTCTCCAACAACTCCTAGTTGGGATACTTATAACATGTCAACAAAACCAAATATGAGACGACACCCAACAACAACATTGTCACGTCAGGTCTTCCAAACTAGCTTTACACAAATTCCATTATGCACACTTACGTGTTTCTACACATTTCATTATTTATAATGCACATCAAACACCCTCCACTGCCTGATCCAAGTGTCATTCGAATCAGTATCACTAACGTTTAATTTATGTTTTCCTCAAAGTACAATTATATCATCCCTATAGAAAATCAGACATCATAACGGTTGTACCGGGGTATATATAATAAATCCAGTATAACCAGAAGTCCAACAACAACATCAACACCAGTTCTACTAGCAAGATAAAGTCAACGTATTAAACATAGGTTACATAGCAACACCACATGATTTCGAATGGTGAACATACTCTCACGAGATCACATGACGATCAATGGACATAAATAGAGTGCGAGTGGATACTTGTGCAATGTGTACATAGGTGTTATACCGTTTGGATATGGTACTCGAAAGTCCGGATAACATTTTGGAAATTCTATAATTTGAATTGGTCGCTTAAAGTGGTTTAAGCTCACTCGAGCAAACTACTGAAATATTGATTCTAACATTTTTTGACTTTTTTGCAAAAATAGAATAGAGTTCTGAAAATTTTTGTCAAATCACTCGAGTGACTAGAGCCTTCGTCTTCCAAAATTCTGCAACTTTTGATTTCAGAAATTTTTGCTCAAACCGAATGTAAAAACATGCTTTATGGACCTAATACTTACGATTAACAGCATAAAGCAAACCTTAATGATTTAAGGTATTGATCTCTATCTCGATTGAAGAAAAAAATAAAAGATCAAAAGTAAGAAAGTGGAACTCCTGGTATAAATTTTGACAAAACCTCCCCTCTCTGAAGATCTCTCTAACTTTACTCTCTGATTCTTTGATGTTTTTTATACGAAATAGCAAAAGAAATAAGAAATTTCAACTGGACTTTGATAGGCCAAATGATCCATTCCCACAATAATCTCTCATGAAAACCAACATCAATTCTCCTATCAAAATCCATTATGCTGCCCAATAGAAACTTATTTCCCCTCATTATCGGCCATCAATCTCATAAAATTTGATTTTTCCTTCATAATAAAAATTGATTATTTCGTAAAACCCCATTAAACTGCCATGGAAGTCAAAACTCTAAAGATTCAAATCTCAATGCTCTAGAATTGGAACAAGTTGTCTGAGCTCGATCAAGCGAGCTACCAAAATTAAAAACTCTAATTAATAACATTTTAAACACATAAGAAATATAATTTAAATTTTTATTAAAAAATTTGGATTATTATACATGAATCATAGAAGATCATAAAAACTTGAATTTACAAAATCAAGCATGAAATCTTCCACGATTATCCAAATCAAGTCTTGGTCGGAGAAAGTTTCAAATAGATACTGAGCAATTTTAGGAGCCCTTGTCAACCTTATTTCACACACGAAAAAATCCAACAATTATAACGTAACTATCGAGTGTTATATATTTAACTTTTTCTGTAGTAATTTCATATAAAATCTTTTAATCCTTTTCAAGAAAAAAGGTGTATATGGGCAAAATTATTTAAGTGGTGAAACTAAAAACTAGTGTCTCATCCTCATTATTGCATATTAGGCCAAGTTTGAATAGTCTGTTGTGAAATAATTTTTTTTAGAAAATTCTTCGGATCTTAGGCCAAAACTTTATGCTATCTCGATTCATTCCAATAAGAAATCAATCCAGATCAAAATTTAAAAATATTTACTGAAAATAAAAGTAAATCAAAATCCTTATTCATACTTTTTGCATTTTTTACCAAAATTAGTACAATAGTTTTTTGATAATTTTCAATTCTCTTGGTTGAGGCTTGGGGGGAAGCTGTCATATCGTTCTTCACATAAAAATTAAAGTATTTCGTGCATAATATTTAAAAACATGAGAACGAATTTCAAAAACTAATTGAAAAGTTTTATGAGATTAAAATCTTTAGACTAGTGCAAAATATAAAGGATTATGCACGTTAGTGTATGATTATTTATTGAAGATGTGATTAGAATTTTATAAAAAAAGACTAAAATTATGAAACAAAATATTTAATTTTCTCTACCAAAAGCAAAATAAATTTAGACAGTACATAACCAATTTTAC
>JABCMJ010028203.1:4195-22056 GCA_014822125.1 Arbutus unedo | reverse complement strand
ATAAAACTAATGGGATAATTAAGGTTAATGCTACAACATTTTAAGCATCCCTCCAGATAACTTGATTCCAGATCCCAAAATTGTGTACATTGTAAATGTATCTATCTTCTATCAGGATGCTCTGATCTGGAGTCAAGATCCAGAGACCAGTAGCAGTAGCTCTATGTTGTGAGAAAGGACTAAGAATCACCAATTCATAAATAACAAATAGTTCTTCCATTCTAATACCACTAATGACTATCCAGTCGAAGCTTGAGGCCGGAAAGTTGGACCAGAAGCTCCACCCAAAATCCATCATGACACCATTCATTTGTTCCTGAATTTTTGCATTCAGAACTTTGTGAACTCTAGAAGATCATCGGATGAAAATCGAAATCAGGAAACGGTAAGTCAATGGATGCAATTAAAAGAAATTTCTTACCTTCGATTCCTGCAAAAAAAAGGCGACAGTGCATGAAGCTCCCACTAAAGCGGAGTCTACAGTGGTAAAGATGTTCGCAGCACTACCCCCACTTTTGGAGAAGCTGTTTCCGTAACTCGTTCTTTGACACCAGGACACTCGCAACAATGCCTTGTCATTCGGCCAAGTCACCCTTTCTTACCATTGTTCTTAATTCGATTCCCATGAACAGTAGATTACGGGTTCATGTGGAATAACCCACGAATTAGAAAGCTGCACCATGTGAGAAATTGTACCACAATCTGTTAAACCAAAGTAGGTCAACCACAGGAGCAACCAACTTGTTCTCAAGTTGGGTGCCATCTATTCCTACCCCTTGTGCTTATGTTGTAGTCCATTCCAGGAGTCTAAATGAACTCAGTAGGAGCCTTGGCTTCAAATTGACAGTTTTCTGCTTAAGCGCTAAATTAATGTTCCACAAACTTTTGGACCTTGGAACAACAATCAACCACATTGATTCTAAGCCCGAACTTAATGAAACGAAGCCAGGACTTCTGGAACTATGAGCCATTAGCAAACAAAAATATAACTTTGATAATGATTTGAAGCTCACAGAAAGCACAGACAATTTTCAGACAAACTGGCTGTGCTACAAGTCTCTCTTCCCGGCAAACCCTGCCGGATTTTGCTTCTTTTGAATTCCATATTGCCAAGCATCTCTGGATTTTTCGCTAGGCTGATCAAGATCATCCGAGGAATTCCCCATTGGAGGCTTTGATGGTCGGTAATTGCCATTCTTCAATAATAACGAAGCATTTGACTTCTCGTCATCTTCCGACGGCGTTCCTGACCTGGCCTCCATGTGCATATCAAACGTTCTGTGTCTAACTCCGGACCTAAATCCCCTCACATTAGAGGAGACTTTAACAGGTGATGGCGCGGAAGCAAGTGATTTGGGTAGGATGAATTCCTTGGGGAGAGAATCCATGTCCAGATAGCAGTTCCTTACTTTGGCATCAGCGATCAATGCGGCCCAATCCTCCGATTTTATCAGAGAATTGCCATTCCCCATAACCTGCCAAAACATGAAGTTCATTGTTCAAGGTAATATAAATCACAAAGCCTGTGGTACATGGATGAAGGTTTAGGCATGTTTATTAGTGTTAGATTCATCTGCTTTTCATCCCAAAGACATGGGGACACGCCAAATATCCATATTCCTACGTATATTTCTCTTACTTTCTAACATAATGGTATCTTACTAGGTATCTTAGGCGATTCATACATAATATAGGGGTTCTATGCATAGTTTATGGTCGATTCTTATTATGGAGTATGCTTGCCAGGTGAATGTTCAGCAAAACATGTTGGATACGGATCACATACTCTTACAGTGTCCAACAGGGCATTTTATTTCTTTGGAAGAGTCCATAAATACTAAATTATTTTGACTTCTATTCCATATAATAGTGTGCGCGCTCACATACATATATATATTCGCTATGCTAGATGACTAAACAAACAAAAAAACCACATACCCAAAGAGCTCTCCTTGCACGAGTGAGAGCAACATTCATTCGACGGATATCAGCCACAAAACCCACCCCATGATTTGAAGCACGAACACACGACATTATAATGATATCCCGTTCTTGGCCTTGGAAAGCATCCACAGTATTGATATAGATATCCTTCCCTTCTTCGGTATTCAGAACACCCTCAAACTCCCGTTGAAGGCATTTCAGTTGCAGCTTATAAGGCGTGATTATGCCAACAGTAACTTTTCCTCCCCCAAAAGACTTCAAAGTTTTCTGAAGATGCTCATACAATCGGAGACAAAACTGTGCCTCGTGTATATTCTGATACGAGACCGATCCACCACGGTGGGACTCGCGACCATGCGTAATATCATAGAACATATAAGGCTGTAGTAAAGAGTCCTTATAGTAAATTTCCTCACGTAAATTAGCAACACTTTCACTATCGGTTAGTCGCCCCTGGTAAAAATACCTAGAAGGGAAATCCCTAATTTGGGGATGCATCCTATACTGCACAGATAACAACATTGTAGGGCATCCAGCTTGCTGAAACCTCTCAAAAAGACTCCTACTGTACAGCAATGTTCCAGCTGCTTTGCTAATAACTGTCGCAGGAAGTTGCTGGGGATCCCCGACAAGCACACAACGCGCTGCACCAAGGGCAAGGGGAGGAAGAATGGCTACTTCACTGGCTTGTGCTGCTTCATCAATCACTACCATGTCAAAACCATGAGTGAGACGAGAGAACAACCTCCGGCCACTGCTTGACACTGTGGTGAATACAATCTCAGCCTCATTTGCAAAACTTGCCTCGAGATTCGCACGAGCTTCCTCCAAATTAAAGTTTCCATTAGCGCGAAACTTGCCTTCTAATATGAGAAGGCGTGACATTTCTACCAAAACCTTATCCCTGTTCTCCACAACCGCTGCTAGGTTTTGCAACAATGTATCTCTGTTCTGGTCCCTAGCCACAAGGACGTCGGGGTCCACACCAACTGATCCTTGGGCGTGACCTGCCGCTGCAGCGACATTGAGTTCTCTTTGTAGACAAGCTATTTGCTGAGCCAACTGACCTTCGCGACCTCTTAACTGGTGCATCCACCCATAAACCTCATCGCGACTCTTTACCAAGAGCTGTTCCGTTCTACGCTCCACAGAAACCGCCTGAGCAGCACGCGTTTGCGAATCAACACCAACACGGGCCACATCAGGCCGATAAACTTTCATTTCGCCGTCGATGAACCCACGATCAAGAACACGAGAAAGCAGTTCATCTGTTGCAGCGTTTGAAGGAGCACAAACTAGCATTCTGGGTTTTGGACATAGTTTAGGAAGAGTACGAAAGAGGTTTTGATCCATGCTTTGGAGAACCGCATCAATGGATCCAGAGATAACATTGTCAGAGCATATGTCAGTAGTCTGTTTGTAGCTTTCAGGAGCAAGCTTCTTAAGCAGTGCGGCGTAGTAGTGCTGATACTGAACAAGATGTATGACATTAAGCATTCCCCATACTGTGTGGGTCTTACCTGTGCCTGGAGGCCCTTGAACTAGGGTAAAAGGCCAAGGGTCTTGCTTCTTTGTCATCCCACTACTTGTACCAGCAGCTGTATGCATTGCAGCCCATTGAATTGCTGCTAGCTGGGGCCCATTGAAGGTTCTATGCAAATAGTCAAAGAAATTAGGCGTGAAGCATTCGTGCATTGCAGGAGGCTGCTCTTCATATTTTGGGAAGTGCTCAGCACTAGGCTTAAGGATAGCCGTTTGCATCTATAAAAAAGAAAGCCAAGGACCTTGTTAATCAAAATCAAGAAACATGAACCAAATAGGAAGCTTGTTTTAGAAACTTGATTCCAGCTCCAACCTGCAAATTAAGCCGACGGAATGCATGCAAGGCAATGTATTCCCTTTGGGTAGTTGCAAGGGTACCGAGCACAGTTAGAAACCAGATGCCTCTGGGCTGAAGTTTCCTTAGAATATGATCATTATCAACCTGGCTGGAAACATAATATTCATAGGGAGAAAAAAAGGAATCATCGGTAAAATGGATGGAAATTTTGACTCAATAACCATAAAAGAGAAATTATCATTCAGTAGGACAGTGTGAAACAATAATCAAACAGAAACGGGGAATTTTAAGTAACCTGTTAGGATCATAAGAGTCTCCAACATAAAAATGAAGAATTGCCCCAGGAGGATCGCGAGAATCAATAGGTATGTAACGTCTTACTGTTCCAGCCACACGTCCGCTGGCCTCAGGCTCCTCATTCTCAGCAATTTCGGAATTGTTGCTCCTCTTGGATCTCACTGCTTAGCTTGGAAGAAATTAATTTCTACCTTTCAAACTGAAAAAACTTGTATTCATAGTGCATTGTACTTGACAAAGACAATAAAAGGCTAAAACCAAACCTGTTCCAGGCTTAGGGGTTGAAAGAACTGCAACCTCACCCTCCTTGAATGTCCATTTGCACTCATTTGTAGGAAGAACTACGGCGTCGTACCATCCTAAGACAATGTGGATAAAAAATGATTCAACAGTAAAATAAGTAGAGAATGCCAACAAACCGAAGCCAAAGAAAACAAAACAGTGTTTGTTACCTGAGTACTCATATTATTACATAAGAGAATATTTCCAATCAAGAAAGAATCAACGAACAAACAAAAGAATCTTCCCTTTCAATATAGCAAACCTTTTAAGGACCATAAACAACCTATCCTTTTACTTACAATAACAGATCCCTCTTTTCACTTCTTCCCCAACCATTTTGTAGATCAACCTCCCCCGCTCTCTTGTCGGTTAAGCCCCTGCCACCTGATAAATCTCCATCTCCAAAGTCCCCATGTAGGATGGTGATTTGCTATTGGGGTTGGTTGGTGGCAGTGGCCGTGGTTGGTACTGGGTAATGGAAAACGGTGGTTGTGGCGGTTAGGATGCAGGTGATTAAAGTGGGTTCAAAATTTAGTTAAAAATTGGGTTAACTCACGTAACTCGGCTTTATGGATCCAAGGTCAGGCGGGTTCAAAAGATATATCTGCTATTGGGATAAATTTTGCATGGTATCAAGGTTGGGGACAGTTTTAATTGACATTTATGAAAATTGGGGACACAACTGATTAAGATTAGAAGGTTACGGACCAAAGTGCCTCAAAAAGCAGATACTTTGAAGACCATTAACTTAATTAACTCTTTGATTGTGGCCTGGCGTGACTATCTGAAATATCTACGAAGACATTTTCTCAACACATACTCTCTACATTTGTCGGGCCAATTTATGATCCCCAAACTTCTAAGGAGATGCTTTTTAAGTTGTTAATAAACATACACCCAACCAAAATGGTACATCAATTCAAATATAACCTTATACCCACCCAAAGAAATGGATTTGCCTCTCCAACTCATAAAAAACTAAGTTAGAAATCACAAGATCTTCAGCAACAACTTGTCAAGGTCGACAACGATCGAGGAATATCCATCTAAAGAGAAAGGGACCAACATATCGGAATGGATGGAGTGCATTACTTTGCTTCGATCAATGTGGCAAAGCAATATTAAAACTATATAATGTTGGAAGTCAGAGAAAGTAAGATACCTCTTTCTCGTCTTTCGACGCTCCTTACACGAACCATTATATGTGAATCTCTAGAAACTGTTTCAGTTAGCTCTTCCCAAGTGCTGTAAAGCTGTGCACGGCACTCCTCAAAAAGCAAGGGCTCGAACACTCTAATATACTCTTCCACAGAATCAAACTGGCCAGGAACACATTGAAGTTCAGCCTCCTCTGATGGTCACGAACAAAAGAAGACGTTTTAAAATGGAATAGAAGAAGGTGGAAAACATGCTCGCAGGAAAAAAAACAAATAAACATCGTCACAGAACAAGGGTGAATAAATGAGGAAACTAACTCATCAGAATACATCTATATTCTGAAATAACATTTCGATTCTTACTAGAGTACCAGATATAATTACTAGCTTAAACCCCTGCAGAGTTGACGGTCAAATTTACAAGATAACCAAAATTATTTTCCAGCAGAACTTCTTTCATTATTACAGAATAGACTATTTCCTAAACATCTTGCGAGGGAAAACTCATGTAACAATTATTCATGATATCAACGTGCAGAATCCCCAGAAGAATCTTTAACTTCTACAGTTCAGTCACTCTTAAAACATTTTTAGCACACACATATTATTCCACCAATAGAATCTCCCGAAGAATTGGACCCACCACATGAGGCTGGATGATCCCCTCAGCTTTGTGTAGGCCTGAGCAATACAAACATCATCAATACACAGCCACTAGTAACAAATCCTAGTACACCCAGTATCCATACCCAGCTAAACCAGGATAAACATGAAGCACATTAAACTATATTGATGATATATGTCCAAAAACATTAGCACAAGAATAAAAAAGGCATACAAACAATCTAGAAAGATTATGTAACCATCCAACAGAAAAATATCAAAGGTAACATTAATGTTCAACCTCCAAGATCTACGTGATCACCAAGCCATAAAATGATAAGATGACATCCTCCTAATCACCAATGTCTTTCTTTAAACGTCCAAATTACTGAATAGGAGCAAAAATTTCAACTATATTACAGTCCAATCTTTTCTCCTCATCAGAGCTGGGAATAGAATGTTGAGCTGGAAGCTCCTGTTCTTCTCAACACAACAGTAGGTGAACAAAAGCTTAAGAGTCCTTCCCAATAGGTTGGACAGAATCTCATATCCCAACCAACCAAGCTCCTACACCTCTTCCGACGAGGGTGTGAAAGATGCCATTAACAGTCTGTGATATCTTTAGATTCTTTTACAAAAAGGTAATTAAGAGGAAATGAATTAAAAATTGGAAATGAAATCTCGAAACCGAACAATCCTATGTGCCATTCCTATACAACAAGGAGCCCCAATTTCAGGGTCAACAAAGATCTGTCATCAAAACAGCTGATCTAATTGGCCAGAAGCAAAGGAATTAAAAAAAGAACTGAAAATTTGTTTTTCAATCATAGTGGTTCAGAAATGCCAATTTTGCTGTTCCCAAAGGAAAAAGACGTCGCTAATTCCAGCAATATGAAACTTCACACTACATTAGTGTAATTCCACTGAGAAACTAGACAAGAAGATATCACACAAATAACCCCCAATTCCTAGATACAGAAAGTCAAGGCCTGACATTAGGGGAAAAAAAATGTTCTGTACCTGGATGATGCCAAAAATTTTCATTGGTCACCTCCCGCAGGAGACGTTCCACTGATGTATCTTGATATGGTGTACTCACATTCGTTTGCTTCTTGGAAGGAAGTTTTTTGGTCCCTAATTTTGCATCAGTTGAACTCTGACCGATTAGAGCAGGCTTCCTAGTAGAAACCTGCTCATTCTTGAGCTGCCTTGAATCTGTCAGCTGCTTCCATGAACTCTGTCTTGCTATGGAAGAAGGGTTAACATCTGCAGCAAGATCTGTGCCACTATTCAGCCTCCTAGGCCTACCTAGAAGTCCTGAATTCATATCACCATTACATTCAGATATAGAATCATTAGACTCCACAAAAGTGTTTCCTTCACTACATGATAAATCAACCTGTTTTGGATCCTTGTTCATGGAATGACTCTGCTTTTCTCCGTTGCGTTCAGCAGGTGTTGGAACATTACGCGACTCTTTCACAGTACGAATGGTAATGGGTGCTGGAAAGGTCTGCCTTCTTGGGGTTGATGTTTTGATAGGACCCGCTTGCTTGACATCATCCAATTTGAGAAACATGGTTTGCCTGCTACGCTTTTTTCCTAGCATTGCTTCCTTTTGTAGATCAAACCTAGGCCGCTTTCCAGAATTATTTGCACACTTCAATGCATGACTTGCTTCAATGCCTTTAACCTCTCTCTGTTTTGGAACAGACCCAAGTTCTTCTTGGCCATCCATGGACATATCACCCTTAAAATTGCCTTCTAGGTTTCGGCTACTGCTGCTTTTTCGATCATCAGTGTCTGGATCCAATCCTAAAGAAGTAAGATCATTGTTCTCATCCTTGATCTTTTCATCTGTCCTAGACATATTCCCTGCATTTGGTGCTTTCTCCTGTGACTCTTTTCCATGACCAGTAAGAGACTGTTCACGCCTATTATTGCCTCCATATGCTTCAGCAGAACCGTCTGCATCAGACCATTCCCCCTCTTCCTTTTCAACAGCCTGATTTCCCACAGAACCTAAATCTACCTGTGGTGATGCAACTTTATCCTCAACATCAGCGGTCTTGGATAACGAAGCAACCTCAGAGCTCAGATCCACAGCCCGCATCTGCTCAGCACAGACTACAGACATAGGAGTGCTTTTCGGACGAACGAAAGGCTGAAAGCCAGAAGCAGTGGATGCATGAGAGAATGCAAGGTTATTTACTATTTTCTGCGGACCAGATGAGGCTGCAAACAGTTCAGAAGTGTGTAGATTTGAAGAAGGCAAGGCCTTTTGAGGCTGGAAGCACGAAGTATCTATGGCCTCTTCATTCTCCTCAGCAGGAAGTTCATTAAGATCAAATAATGGCCTTTCTCTAGAACCCATCTCATATAGAAATGCATACAAACTAAATTGTATATCCAATTACTTAAGCTTCTGGTACTTTGTGATTTCTTAGTAGCAGAAGATGGACATGACATGCCAGTAGTAGAGGAAAATGCCAAACAGATTCTTAAACCCGTGAGAACCCAAATGAATGCTGAAAGTATGATGGCTTCTACAAGGAAATTTCAGAAAGTCCATACGTAAGTGATAGAGGAGAGAAAATAGAACACTTGCACAGGCAAACAAGCCAATATATGCACACGAAAAAAATGAATGTAAACATCAATCTTCTCTCCAACTAATGAAAACCTATAGATGTGCAACTACAACAGAAAATTCTCCACAACCAAAAGAGAAAAATGAAGTCTATAAACCCAGCTCTGTACTCTTGATAAGACACATTGGCAAGCAAGACTTCAATTTGTACAATATAGTTTCAACTTCCTATCCCCCTTAAACAGCAAAGTGGCTCACAATATGAGAAATTCAGGATGCCCACCAGAAATTCAGGATCCACCTCAGGCAATCAAGAGTTGCAGCAAGTGCCCCACTTATAAACAGTCCCAATCACTTAATGTCACAAAACCCAACTAAATATTACTCCTCTAAACGAAAACGACTAAAAGGCCAATGTCATATCAAGCTTGTATTGATACATATCTAGCTAAACAGTCAACCTCCAAGCCTTCAACACGGAGAAAAATTCACTCAAATACTGGAAAACACTCTAAAAAAAGAGAATATGATGGACAAATTGTATCATTCAAAGCAGAAATAAATGTAAAACCACTTTATTTTTGTGCGTATATCTATTTACAAGGAAACCAGATGTAATGAACAATCACCAATGGGCTCTTCACGCCAGTACTACAAACCTAACCAGGCAGCTTCATTCTGTTCTGGGTAAATAAAATAAACGCCCCGCCATTCTTCAAAAGATATTTACATATCCCTCATTAAGTATCTCGATTCTTGCCCACACAAATGTGCAGAATGACCCACACATCTATATATCAGATACTTTTAAATCAGTACAAACAAAACCCTAGTTCCAGAAGCATAAAATTAGCCACCAAGATCCCAATGTACAAGTATAAGAAAACGTCTGATTAAGCATCGAATATACACTACAATATCTCTAATCAACCAAAACAAAGTCGCAAGGATTAGGTCCTTAATTTCCACAAGAGGTAATCGAATATCATACCCAAATCTAGATCAAAACCCACAAGCACCACGTAACCCAGAGTCAATTCAGGTATAGGGTTTCATTAAATCAAACGGCCAATTATTACCCCTTTTCTGCGCCACTTCAAACCCTAAATTAGATTAACCTAATCCACACAAAACCCGTAACTAATTACTACTAATTCTTCTGATTGGCTTGTATACATAACAGATCGTGCATATTCTTAGTATTCCCACATATAAAAGAATTCGCAAAGCAACTATCGAAAATAGTCAAATGCTTTTCTAGAAAAAGAAAAAGATTCTAAATTAAATAAAAATTACCGACGATGGAGAAGTTTTACCTCTCAGGAGCACCGAATCCAGAGAGAGAAAATATACGTCTATAAACAATGTATACGAATTAAAAAGGAGGAGAGAGAGGATTAAGTTTACAGCGGAAGAGAGTGGGGGGAACAGAGAGAAAGAGCGAATGCTAATGTGAGAGGAAGAGGAGGGCTAGGGAGGGGTATATATAGGAAATAACCCACATACCGTACGGTTCGTGCCAAAAACCTCTAGGCTAGGATTGAGTGTGGTGCGTGTGTACGCGTAATTTGTGTGGCATGGTGATTTTCTGATCGTTGACATGTCATAAGGATGGCCCACCCGTGTTATGTTTTTCTTTTTTTTTTCCTTTTTTTTTTTCTGATCCGGAACACACTCGTGTTATCTGTTGGAGGAACTTTTTGTATTTGTTGTTTGGTTACTGATGGCGCTAGTTTGATTATTCATCTTGATTAATCTATATGTTTTTTAGGGAATTAATATTCACACTCCTTTTTTATTTATTTATATTTTTTTTGTTTTTATTATATAAATTTACTAAAATACTCTTTTATCTAAACACAATAGATATCTATTGTGTTTAGATAGAAGAGTATTTTAACAAATTTGTATAATAAAGACAAAAAAAGAATGCAAATGGATCAAAAGGGGGTATGAATATCATTTTCTTATTTTATTTATCCTAATAGTTTTTTACATTGATTAGTTTTTCATTTAATTTGTGTGGTATTGATTCGCCTTAAGAAAAAAATAAAAAGTAAAAAATGATACCCTAAATCTAAAAAAAAATACTAAGACAAAATAATTCAAGAAGGATAATTTTTTTTCATTTTTTTTTATTTTTATTTTTTATTTTTTTTAAATCTCTAGTTGAAAACAAATTAATATTCACAAAGAAATTAAAACAAAACAAAAAATGACATTTTTTAATTAAGGACGAACAAAATATTTAAAAGACAAGTTAAGGTCTTATTGATTTATTGAATTATTAGATTATAATGTCTAAAGTATAATTTAATCCAGTCGATGTCGTTCGGACTAAATTATTTATTTTGTTGTTTGACCAAAATTAATGAAATATTTGATTTAATTTTAAAAGAATAATAACTGAATTGCTCTTATATGTGTATGACTCATTGGCTATGTATGAATATTTTGTTTTTCAGTATAAGACAAATTAACAAAAAAATCTCTTTAATAAATAAATTAGCCCATCGAGAAAAGCTTTTTGGATAAAAAAAAAAAGTTAAAAACTACACAAATGCCATAGGCCAAATTAGCCCTTAACTCAAATATCAAAAAATAAGCAAATAATACAAAATGGTCATAAAAAAAAGCAAACCAAACACGACCACTGATATGTGATTTTGAAATACTTTGGGGGGGTTGATCAAACCCTAGAACAAAGCCAACAAGATACTGACTTGGGGCCCTCGATTGCTCAAAAATAGAGATCCAAATTTTGTGTAATATTATTATAAAAGCCCTAAAAAAGGGACATTTTGAGTAAGTCCGTGCAATGAAAGGGCCGGTTTTTTAGTCAAGCCCAAAACATTTTCTATGGTCACAAATGCGTTGGGTTAGATTTGATAATAATAACAAAATCAAAAGGCAAACAACTCTAACCGTCCATTTTTTAATAACATATAATGTTCGACCAACCTGATTTTTAATTAAAATTGAGTGCCTATTGAATTTTACAAAATGAATAGTTTAGATTATTATAATAATATAAAAAATGTATAATACAATCCCTTAGTACGTTAGGATTAAAGTTATCAATTTTATACTAACAAGCGAAACTAAGAATTTAATTTACTCTTAAATTTAACTTAAAAACAAATCACCAAATATAAAAAAGAATGATTTTAATTTCAATTTATATCTAATTATCTAAAAAAATATTAATTATTTATTTTTAAAAACATACGAATCGGTACGGTACCGGCCGGTATGGTACGCCAGTGCAGCTACGAAGCCGCTACGAGATGTACCGGCTGGTATGACATGGGATAAATAACATTGATTAGGACACTGCAAGAACCCCAAATTTATTAAGAGTAATGCTAGAAGCAGCGACACTTTAGACACATTCGGATACAGATATATACAGAACTATTGGATGCATGCGCCATTTATTAAGAGTAATGCTAGGAGCACCGACACTCCGGACACATTCGGATACTGATGTATCCAAAACTGTTGGATGCACGACACGTGCATCCAATAGTTCCGTGTGTCTGGAGTGTCGGTGTACTAAGACTTTTCCATTTATTAATTTGGTTATGTTAATTTAATCTAATTCCTTGGTAACCTTTTAATAGCCTAAACACAATTCTTTTCTAGATATGCAATTAAATTCAGATTACAATGACCAAAATAAATTGACATCAAATTAGGTAGAAAATCCAGCTATTTCAGCTACATATGGACATATTATGAATAAGCTCCTTTTGCCACCTCCGCTCCGTCGTTCTGTCAACGAAATTCAAAGAGGCTTTTTGTGAAATAGGGAACTAATAATGTCATGTGTTTAATAAAGTCGGGTAACTTCATTAATGCCACCTTATTCAGATTTCGGACACCGCCCCTTCAAAAACCAACAACAAATAGGAATATTTACCTATTTTGATCTCTTATACAATTACAAAAAATTCAGATAATTTAGGATGTTCGGATTAGTTCACAAGCACCTGGACTAAATTTTTGAAGAATAATATCATTGTCTACTAGTGAGTAGTCTAATTAAAGTCGGAATAAAATTTCGTACGAACTAGTCTCACAAAAGTTAATAGTCATGTGGAGTCTTGAATCCCACCATAAGACTTCTCGTAGAACTTGAACACCCTTCGACGTGCTGCAAAATGCTCAAAATAAGATAGCGCCGACCGAGATTGAGTCTCCGGTGGGCACTTTGATGCTTATTATAAGAAAGCAAAATCAACTTTAAAAGATTGAAAGTGAGAGTTGCATGTACATGAGAGTGAAGTGCCTCTAGACTATTTATCTAGTGAACTCCCAATGGACCATCGGGAGCACTGGGCGGAAGTGTCGCCCCGTGGACCACAAATCACGGTGCTTCCACTACCCACGTCCGTGCAAGTTAGACGGATATGTCCGCGTGTCCTGTAACCGCTCTACCCCCACGCCTACCCGAACAACTGCCCGCAACATGGGGATATGTCACCACCTGGTCGTGCCGAGCATAGTGCCCTCAGGTGGCATGATTGAACACTATGAGTTGGAGATCTTCACCCCAAGATGATGTACTGACCAAGGGAAGGTTCAGTCCGTTGTGGCATGTCGTGCGCTCGACACGCTAGGCAGCCTTGTCGGACCTCTAGGCCCAACATGAGTAGATCCATCATTGAGTTTGACACAGCTCAATCCCATCACAGATGGCCCGAGTGTGTACATGGGCTAAAGGCCCATTGCCTTGCATATCCAGCCTATCACAATAGCTCCTCAATTCCTTTGCTTGACACTAATTGATGAGAGGAACTAACCAACCAATAGTCGGAGTTTGATATAGTGTGTTGTGATACCGTGCGCTGGCACATGCGATCCATGTGGTGTTGTTCAATTGGTTGTACAATCCCTCATTCCAAGGAAATAGTTAGCGACAAATGTGATTGCCCACATGAACCGCCACTCCCTATATCTCGCCACGTGTCATTCATCCAACTATTGAGGCCAAACCTTTTCACCTTCCCGCGTAGCCGCTTTGAAATTCTTGCCACAGTATAAAAGGGTAAGCCCTAGAGAGAGAAAGCCATGCTCACTTTGATCTCCTTCAATCTGATCTTCTCAATTCAGATTTGCAACGATCCATCCTCATCTACTTCATTCGGGTATAAAGATTTGTCTTTTTAGTTATCGCGACATGTAAATAATCTATTTTTCTAGTCATTTTCATGTTTTTTTAGCGATTCTTGGGTTTTTGAGAAAACCTTCGAACCGATAACCATGGGGCTATCACATCAGCCCCAGTAATCGACCGAGGGTCTCGCCATATGGTCAAAACCCTACTTTCGTTAGACCGTACCTTTGATGACATAGTTTTTCTGTTTCTCACATCACCCATTCACTGTTTGATAGGATGTTCGAGCCCGAGGTTAATTGTATGCAAGCGCTATCGCCTGACACAAATGAGTCATGGTCAAGCCTTCCTTCTGAGATATCAAGTGCCGAGGAGACGCGATATACCAAGTTTTTTTCAAATGCCAAGAGCCTAGCTAAATTCCATGAGGCCTATAAACATACTCGAACAGAGTACATGTAGATCTAATCAGGTCGAGCGAGGACCCCATGCCGACGAATGAAAAATTATCGTACCATTGATAGCCATCATAGAAAAAGGAAAGAGGGAGGGTTCAGTTCCCCCTTCACCCTTTCTTTTAGATAGCTATTATCGACCCTTAATCTAACCACCTCCCAACTCACCATTAAGTTCTACTGAGTGGTAATGGGGATTGTCAAATTGAAGGAAAAGTTTGACATCCCATTTGAGATGAAAGACATGTTCGGTAGCACAAATCGAGCCTTTCAAAAGAAGTACCTCTCTTGCCGAACAGGCAAGAAGAAACTAATTAAAAAATTGTCGGACTCAAACAAGTACACAAATGAGTTCATCACTATGCGGGGACAATTTAAATTTTCCCTCGATGAATTCAGGATGTATAGCATACCGAGGGCTATAGGACAACTAGGTAGGTTTGGTTATCCAGTCTTTAGTTTTTGTATCTCATAACATTCGATTTTTTATAACTTGCATCTGTTGCACGAGAAGTGTATTTGAAGAAGAGAGCCGTACAAGAACAGATTGACCGAGTGTTATCTACAATGAAGAGGGAAAGAATATGCCCTCGGCTGCAGGGTACGCTCAAACTTATTAATCCACATTGAAGGGCTGAACCGATTCCAACATCAATGCTAGTATTAGTGGCAGAGGGGATTTGAACAAACCATAATAGCTTATTCAATACCAAGCTCCCACTCCAACTCGCCCAGCAACAAGATCACATATCAACCCTCAACTCGACATTATTCGAGAGCCAAGAGACCAACTGACCCCTGATACGATAATTGATGTATCTTCTGTCGAGTCTTCTGGGTACAATCGTTCACCTAATCGAAGTGCCAGTGGTCCCAAATTAAGAAAGTTGTTTGTCGAACTAGGGATCATGCTGAGGAGAGCAAAAAGCATACAAACACTAAAATTAAAAGCCAGAACTGTAGCCCCTCAGCTGACCAAAAGCCAAACCGAATCCCAGAAAAAGCGGCAAGAAAAACTAGCAAAGGAAGCTGTCCAAACAAAAAATTCAATGACTAAGAAAGACTCCCTTTTCTTAACCGAATGAGGAGTAGTCATGATTCCCCCTACTCCTAAAAAACCACCGACGACCGAACAAGGCACATCGAGCCCCTTGTGTCACTACCAAAAAAGGTCGTCCCCTTTCTCATGCTCAACAACCAACCATCAACTATCGATAACTCAGTGGACACGATAAAACATGTTGTCCTTGCACTTGCTGAATTGGTGGAGTGAAGGTATGGCCAAACATATGGCCTATGTGAGTATTTTCACCTGATGTTGTCATGCAATCATGCAAACGTGTCAACATATGGCGACCGTCAAGTCGAGTCTGATTAAACACGCCCATAATATGCGAGTATCGAAAGGTTTAATGAGCGACAAATAAAAGACACATGAGAAGACAAAGAATGAGAGAGATGCGGCCGTGAAGGCTGATGTCGAAGTCCAGGAGGAAGTGAAGAAGGCCACTCAACAAGCCGAAGCTAAGGTGGCCAAGTTGCTGAAGAAGGCCAATGAAGCTGATGCCAAGGTATATGAAGGCGACTAGAATGAATGTGAGACCGGTTAAGTGTCTCGAATGGTTTGTATCAATGCCAAGGTGGCCGACTTTGAGGAGAGCGCCTTCAAAGCAGGCTGGCTTCGAGCCCTGACGGAAGCTCGAGTTCTAGCCGACTTAAGCTTTCATGTCAGTATTCCGCACTACAAAGCTCTGGTCAATGCTCCTGAATCGTCAAATGCCCCACTAGCTGAGGCCTTTCTAAATACCTCCTCTAGATGTATCAATTCCTATCAAAGATGTTCCAGTGGTTGACGCCACCGAGGGTGAAAAGGACCCACCACCGGCTCTAGATTGAGCTTGAAAGTCGTAATGTTTTAGCTTAGTACTTGAATTTCTAAAACTCAATTTGTGTTTTCTGTTGGCAAGTCTGAACGGTCGGTTACCAAACTCTGTCTACATAGTACCGGACCCTTGTATGAATGTTTGTGAATGTTTTACTTTCCGTACATTTGGCTTTTGTGCGAATGAAATCCCGAACGTTGTGACGAATGCACGTTGTCAAATTCATTTCCCTCGTGAATGTTTCCAATTTTTACCAGTATAAGAGCCTCTACCATTAGTCACCACCAAACCTGTCCTGGGGGTGGTCGGTGATGACTATGAGTGTTCGACACTGCCACCGTACGTTAAAATTGCAAACATTCTAAATTGGGCAATGAGCCTTGAGAGTACGGCGAAACCAACGTGAGCTAGAACTTTGAAAATTCTTAAATTTGAGCATGGGCCTTGCGCGTACGGCAAATCCACCGATTGTGCCCTATATCCGGCAATACCACCGGGATCTGGCAATTCCACCGGACCATGAGTTCCAAGGTAAGGACAGGGGAGTAGTGTCTGGAATAGACCCGAGTATTTTTAAGTCTAAACTACCTCTTTTAAGTCTTTTTTATCTCTATGTTTTGCATATACATAATCTATTTATGTGTATATAAGAATATATATTCTATAATTATATATACGAACCTATATAATATAAAATAATTTTTAAAATCAATACTTGAAATGTTTAAATCAAATTAGACTTAAGTTATATTTTGATCAAATTTGTGCAAATAAATATGCTTTTATATGTTGATAATTATTGTTTTTCTTAGAAAAAGTATTTTTATTTATCACTTGATGTAAAGTTTACACTTTCTATGTATATTTTACTTAATAGAAGCACATACATTTTTAGTCTATCTCACCAAAAAAATCGTTGTGAGTTTTAATTTAACGTATTATTTTTTGATGTTTCAATTTTTTTCTTTTCAAGTTTAATTGCTAAAATCAAATTAAAATTGAGTTATATTAGTCAATTTTACAAAATTACTTACGCATTATATGTTTTAGTAATTATTATTTAGTTTTATAAAGATGATATTTTTACTTAATGAATCTCATTATATTTTTTTAACTATATATGTATTTTTTTAATAGAAAACACATATACATCTTAACACATCGTATCAAGAAAAAAATTCTCATGCATCTGTTAAAAAATTCATGTAACTTTCATGTAACACGATATTTTTATTTTTATCAAAACTTAAAGTACTGACTATTTTGTATAGCAATTTGTATGTGCTATATTTTAATTAAAATAATTATTTTTGAATTTACATGTTTGGTTATTTTTTTAGTTTTTACGTGGATTTTATCAACGGAGATACATGTACATTACTAACTCATTATACTTGTATATCACAAGTGTTGGTAAAAAAACATCAATATAATTTGCCCCTTTTCTTTTCTTTTATATATATATATATATATATATATATATGTAATAAAAATATTAATATAATATATATTCTAATACACGCGTCTAAATAGACTAAATGTATAAAAAAAAGATAAAAAAACTTATAAGAAATATTTTTATTTTTTGTCAATGAAAACTAACACCACCTCCCCCACGATTACCATTTTCCATCGCCAAAGCTACCAAACCATTGAAAAATCATCATCAATGTCTCTACCAGAAACAACAC
>JABCMJ010028202.1:0-10480 GCA_014822125.1 Arbutus unedo | reverse complement strand
AGAAGCTCTGTTAGGAAAGAACTTCATCCTCTCATAGCGTAACAAGCTATCGATAATGACTCGGCTCCTATCGCCGTTGTTCTTCTTGTTTCTCTTATTTGTAATTTCTAAATCAAGCAAAAATAATGAAGGATTGGCCCCCCTATGATCCCGCAATTCTCGTTTCACACCCAATCCGTAGGGCCTGGACAAGTTATTCATCATGCGCCATTGTTTTGACTTTTCTTGGAGTAGATTTGCATCCAAAGGCTTAAAATAAGCAATCTTAGGTTTCTTATCAAATATCACGCCATAGTTCATACGTGTTTTCCTTAATCAAGCATAGGTCTTAAATACACAATTGCCTATGTAGCATAGATAACTTGTTGCCGGTCAGTTAGTAAAAAGGTAAAAGCTCAGCATTGTCCTTGCTATTTTCTAAAGTGATCTTTTTTTCTTTAAACTACTCTATTCTTTAGTCGAGGGCTGAATGAAGTTAAAATGGGAACGTCCATCATTCACACATTGATGCCTCCTCGACTAGTTTATTATGACATAATCGAGGGCTTACTTTAGTTCCAATGGAAATTCTTTTACTTTGTTTTCACAAAGGTGCCTAACTTGGCTAGTCTCTTCTGACTGAGTTGAGGGTTATCCTCATATTCACTGTGAATTTTTTCTTAGTTTGCACAAGAGTACTTCCTCAGCTAGCCTCTTGTGATTTGGTGCGGATATTTAATATGTTGGAAAGATTTTTTCACTGACCTAGCATTAATTGCATTTCTAAACATAAAAAACGTCCAAAATACTCCAATAAGGCCAACTGTCACTATTTGGTAAAGCTATTTCAGGATGAGTTCATGTTCATGTGTGTGGTCCAACAAGTGGGATGCTGAGAACCATGGCAATTGGCATCAAATCCCGAAACTCGAACAACAGGTACTAGTCCTTCAACTTCAAAATGGAGGGTTTTGGGCTATGTTTGCCCAGATTCAGTGTTCCAAATGACGATTGATGCAATCCCAGCGCTATCATTTCTACTCCAAGCAAAATTGAAACAATGGCGCATAACGTACAAGTTGTCCTCGCACGGAGGGATTGGGAGTGAAACGAGAGCTTCGGGGTCATAGGGGGCCAATTCTTCCCTGTGCTTGCTTGATTTAGTGACAGGAGACGAGTCATTGTGGCCCGTTACGCTATGAGAGGATGAAGTTCTTCACGAACAGAGCTTTCTATTGTTGAATCAATGGACCCAATCCGCTCTGCAATTCCATCTTTATGTCTCCAGCCCCTCTTGCTTATAGATATGAGGATAACCCTCAACTTAGTCAGAAGAGACTAGCCAAGTAGGCACCTTTGTGAAAACAAAATAAAAGAATTTCTATCAGAACTAAAGTCAACCCTCGAGGACGCACCCGTGTGCGAATGATGAAAGTTCCTATTCGAACTTAATTCAGCCCTCAACCAAAGAATAAAGTAGCTTAAAGAAAAAAAATATCACTTTAGAAAATGGGTAGGACTACGTTAAAACAAAAGCTTTTACCTTTTTAGTCCTGACCTACAATAAATTATCTATGCTACATAGGGAATCGTGTATTTAAGACAATGCTTGATAAAAAACCACATGAACTACGGCATGATATGAAACCTAAGATTGCATATGTTAAGCCTTTAGTTGCAAATCTGCTCCAAGCAAAGTCAAACCAAGGGTGCCTAATGTATAACTTGTCCTCGCACGGAGGGATTGAGGGTGAGACGAGAGCTTCGGGATCATAGATGGCCAATCGTTCTCTATTTTTGCTTGATTTAGAAATGACGAATAGGAGAGACAAGAACAACGATGACAGAGTCAAGTCATTGTGGATATCCTATTACGCCATGAGAGGATGAATTTCTTCACGAACAGCTCTTTCCATTGTTGAATCAACAGACCCAACCCGCTCTGCAATTCCATCTTTTTATCTCTAGCCCCTGTCGCTTAATAGAGCTTTCAGGAACAAAAATAAAAAGATGGAATTGCAGAGCGGGTTAGGTCTGTTGATTCAACAATGGAAAGCTCTATTTGTGAAGAACTTCATCCTCTCATGGCGTAATAGGATATCCACAATGATTAAGCTCCTGTCATCGTTGTTCTTCTTGTCTCTCCTATTCGTCATTTCTAAATCAAGCAAACATAGGGAACGATTGGCCATCTATGATCCCGAAGCTCTCGTCTCACCCTCAATCCCTCCGTGCGAGGACAAGTTATACATTAGGCAACCTTGTTTCCACTTTGCTTGGAGCAGATTTGCAACTGAAGACTTAACATATGCAATCTTAGGTTCCATATTTACCCTCAATCATAAGAATAAAAGAGAAGGTGCAAGGAAAGCAAATTTCTTTTTTTACCTAACATTATGTAAATCATAAAATATAGTCTAGGAGTATTTTATTATTGTTAAAATAATATTTGTCCAACTCCGATTTGTGAGAAACTTACACAAACGCTCCAAAAAAACTCTCATCATGTACGTGTGTATTCACATGTATACAATTTGATACACATATATATCATTTTCTCAACCTACCCAAAACTATCATTTTTCTATAACCCATTTTCATAATTTAAAAGAATCCATTTCATTACTTTCGTGTACAGTTGTGCTCATTCTAAAAATTACGTACTTTTCCAAAATTGACAACTTCATGAAGCACTTATAAATCATGCTTTAAACTTTTAGCAATTCTACTTGGCACATCATTTTTCCTTCCTCTTAAATGCAAATTAATATAACTTCTTTAAAATGACACCCAAATGGAACAAGAGAAAACAGTTTCATTTTACTTTTCATTTGAGAACAAATTGAATAAATTTCTCGGTTACAATAAAAAAAAATGTTGTGCCAAAGTCAAGGATAATAGTTCACAATATTAATTGTAATGGTTAGTAATCTAAATCGAAGGCAATTGTGTCATATCACAAATATTCGTGGGCCATGCTGTCTTTTTATTCGTAGTCTCATAAAATGGGATTGTCAATATCATGCCCCCAAAGGTATTGCCAATGCGGCCTAATGAGGCGATTCTAACCCCATAGTACTATTAGTCCAGTCAATTTGGCAACACCAAACATGATATTAGAGACCACCAGCACCAATAGTCCAATGCACTACCCATCCCCTTATCAAACAAGGCCTAAGCGTGGGGTAAGTGTAGGCTTTCAATGAAGGGTAGGGGCGGGGCCATTCAATGGCTGGAAGGGGTCACGGCCCCAGCCACCCCTTAATATTCACCAATTTTGGAGGCCAATAAGTAACTTAAACAAAGCAGAAATCTTTTTTCTTTTGTCTATTTGGGACTCTCTCAAATCTCCTAAAATTCGGGAAAGAAAAAGGAGTCCTTTCGTATTTTCATTTGATTTGTGCTCTCCTCCATCTCTCCTTGGATTAAAAAGTTCTTATTAGGACTTTCAATCTACCAAATGCATTTCAAGTACTGTAGATTATCAATAAACACTATTGACTCGTATTAAACTACAACTTTCAGTAATTTCTATCGATATGAGTCCAAGGTCTTTTCTCCTGGCTCGGCCACTGGTGAGTGGTGTAGAGATAGAGGCCTATAAACATCACATCCACTGAGATTGACCCCCAAACAATAAATGATCAACAAAGATATGACCAAATGCATAGAAAATGGAAGCATAGGGGAACATAATCACAGTCGATACAAACTTTCAAATCGGCCACACAAACCAGAACCATAAAATGAAAAAATCGATAGGGTACGGATCACTGCGATTGGGCCAAAGAGCTAAATTTATAGAAAGCGTACCTGGGTTCAGCTCGGCTAGGGAGGATTGAGGAGAGCGAGCGAGCAAGAGAGAGGGGGGCGAGAATGAACGAATGGTGGCAGGAAATATAAGGGCCTGACATTTATGTTAGTTAGAATTTAAAGATTTTACTTTTATTAATTAATTAATTTATTTTATAGAAGTTTATCTCTTAGAAGTTAGAGATTTTAGTGGGATGGTTGCAATCCATGATCTTGTTTCCTACAATTTCTCCGAGAAAGTAGAACAAAAAAAAAACAAATAAGCTTTCCAGATCAATAACTGGTTGTTTTATTTCGAGAATTAACATAAAATGTCAAGAAGATTCTAAACTAAGGAGGAATAAAAGAGATAGAATTGATAAAGATTTTGATAGTGATTTCCAAATTTACTTAGTTAAAAATGATTCTAACATACAATGAAATTATGACTTTTACATAAATGCTAATTTTTTAAAAGAGACAATAAATAGTGAAATGAATTCTATCACTACTAATAATATTTGGTATTTTACTGATCTTGCCTCCGGATACGAGACAATGGGGTGTCAATAGTTTTTTTATAAAGAAACGTAGAATAAATGAAACCATTGAAAATTTTAAATCGAATCGATTTCCGTGATCCATAATCTCTAGTAATGCATATAATTATTATTCGAGTTTTGAATATTATGGCATTTATTTATAAATTATAAATCCATCTGCGAAAATAATATTTTTAAATAAAAAATTATAAGAAGAAATTTACATAGACTAATCGAAAAGATTTATAGTTCCACGGCACAAAAGAAAGTCTATGGACTTTTAAAGTCTTTTTATGGCCTAAAACAAGACCCGAAACCATGGTACGGAAATTTTGATCAAGTGATTCTCTCCAATGGCTCTAAATAAATGATGATGATAAAAATCTGTATATTAAACAACTTAATGGTGTTTTTTTTATTATTTTCTTATATGTATATGATATTTCCATTATTTGCATTAATTTTGATGTCATTAGAGAAACCACAAATTTCTTATCCAGCAATTTTGATATGAAGGAATTAGGACCTGCGAATGTTATTTTAAAGATCAAAGAACTAAAAAACGTTAATACGATTGTAGCGAGACAAGAGCATTATGTTGAGCAATTATTAAAGAAATTTAATTACTTTGATGTGAAAGAAGTAATCACTCCATTTGATCTTAATGTTCAATTAAAAGAAAATGTTGACGAGAATATCTCGCAACATAAATATTCTCAGATAGTAGGATCTTCGATGTATTTATCTAATTGCACCAAACATGACATTTCTAATGTTTTTTTTTTAAGTTGAGTCAATACACTTGTAATCCTAAATTAGAACACCGGGATGCCATAGAAATAATTTTTAGATACCCAAATGGCACAATTAATTGAATCGGGGACCAGTTCTGATTCTATAATCTCATATCCCTTTCAAGGAACTAATTTCAACTATTTAATTTGTAACATTTTATCCCACATTGAAAGTATAAATGGATAATCTTTGATATATAATGAGCCATATATGCTACTATTGATAACTTGTTGTAACGATCCGCTTTCATCTTGTACAATATTGTCTGCTTTTGCCGCCCAAACCGTCACTGGGAAGTCCATGGGGTTTGGGCGGCAAAAACGGATAATATTGTATAAGGCGGAAGCAGGCATTACAAATGGTATCAGAGCCTACACCAACCGAAAATAAGAAAAATCTCGGCCCCACACGAGGACGTGTGTTCCTAAGTGGGGGAGATTGTGACACCCCAGCCAGACTGTAGTGTTAACTGTGAGGCCGGCGTCCGGGAGATGGAGTCTCAATGGGACGTCCGAATGGGTGGTCAAGGGTCCCACATCGCTTGGTAGATGTAAGTTTCGATGATATTTATAAGATTATAAACCTTCTTTGTACAAGGCCTTTTAAAACTGTGATGGCGCCAACACCAAATGAAACTTCACAGTTAAGCGTGCTCGCCTTAGAGCGATCCAGGGGTGGGTGACCCATTAGAAAGTCCATGAGATTTGGACGGCAAAAGCGGATAATATTGTACAAGATGAGAACGGGTCGTTACACTTTTGCTTTAGACTATGTGATTAAGCTTCAATAACATGGGGCCTTGCACAAATTTATTTATCACCTCAAGTAAATAGTATTTGCGCAAAATTAAATTGATCAAAAATCAAAATTACATGAGCAAAATACATTATTTGTCAGCCTACTTTTTTAATTTGTAGCTTTTTTTAGATGTATTTTTTTTCGTGCTTGTATTAAAAAAATATGTGAAGTTGATGGATAAATTGTAGGGTGTAATCGGTTCGATTTTGATCGGTTTCCCAGTATGAAACTTCAAAATGAATCGGTTCGGGATATAAATTATGGCAAACTGAATTTCAAAATAAATCGAAGTCGATTCTGGCTTAGTCAGTTTTTCGGGTTCCCAGAATGAGCCTTTATTTTGGGTCCTAAAAAACGTTCAGTCATGGATTTTTTTTGGATTGTGTTGGCTATTGAATCACCTGCTATGTATAGCTATTGCCATTAAAATTATGAATTGCATGCCATAGAATTGAGATTTGAGGGAGTTATAATTTAATTTATCACGTGAATTGTTATTAAAATATATGGAATCAAAACGATGTAGTTTTAAAGACAAATCGAACAAAATTACATCGTTTTACCAGCACTACACGTGCACTACAGCCTCCCCGAATTCATATAATTGGGATTTGTGCCATTAAGGTTGTGGACACTGCCTTTTTAAAATGAAAGAGTTCCAATGTTCTAGTCCATCTTCAGTCTACAAACCAAACAAGTTAGATAGAGTCAGACACATACTGTTGAATTAGATGAAAACTAACGGCATAGATTCATTTAAAAAATATCAGTTCGGTTCAATTTTGTTGGGTGTCTAAAGAAAACATAAAACCAACACCGAGTTGAAAAATTCTCAAAAAATAAAAACTGACCTAATTATGTTCCAGACCAATCAAACCTTGATTTTTTTGATCGGTTTGGTTTTTTCGAGTTAGCTAATAAGTTGAGTATTTGTCAGCAAAAACACTAGGATAATTTTTGTACTCTTTGAGCTCTCAATAACATTTATTTTCTTGTCGTACTCAATATTATTTCTTTACTATTTATAATAAATGAAATTTCATTTACCAATAAAAAAAAAAAAGTTAACTCCTAGCAAACAAGACTTGCACCACACCAAGAAAACTAATGGAAAAACCTCTGTGCAATCCTAACTCATATTGAGTACTCACATCCTTTACTATAGTCATTGTGACAAAATTAAGATCAGCCTATTTGCGACAAAAAGATGATTATCCGTTTCTCTCAAAAAATAATACACCAAGCTAGATGCTAGCATAGACACCCCTAATAGCCCACTTCCTTTTTTGGAAATATGGCTCCCAAACACCCCTAATAGCCAACTTCAGATCAAATTAGAATGAACTTGTTCCAGGCTTTGTTGCATAGGTAGTGTGCTATTTGGATATTTTGATATTAGTCTCTCTTTTTCCCTCTCAATTTCCTTTTCTTGCCTTTTTCATCTTTGCACCAAGTTCAATCAAAATAAAGGCCTTTCCACGTCATGTGAAAAGCTTATGATATATTCAAATATCTGAGCTTGAGAGTGAAACTGAGACTAACCTTATTTTTCCTAGTAATTATTAGTCAAAATCACAGGATTCAAATGACAAGATAACTAGTTTATATTGAGACTAAGGTTGTAGGTGCATAAATTGATACTAGCAATGTTTTCCAATGCACTCCTAACATCTGTTGAGAAAAATAAACAGCGGATGACAATATTGAAAAGATGTTTGGCAAGTTAGGCCTCTGACCAACATACCATCTCAGCAACATTACACATATACGACCAACAGCGTGTTTGTAGGTTTCATTGTTCCAACTGATATTGAAACATACAGAGGGCAGAGCATCCACTTCTTCGAAACATCCAACATCTGGTTTTCACTAGTAATACATGCATTTGGTACTTAAAATTTATTCATAACTGACGTATGCTCTACACTATATTACCTCTTCACTTTGAATATTAACAAATCTTCCCTTGCGAACTTCGTATCCTTCAGATTGCTTTTCATATGTTCGAGGAAAGCCTGGGTGACTAGAACAAGAAAGCTGATGCTGAGATCAGGATTTTCAGTAATATCCCTAAATGGGGGACTAGCCTAGGACTTCGACCCTCCTTTTCTACGGCCCTTTTATGTACACACTATAATCCTTACACATCATCTTATGTGCGTGCACTCCTTATCTCATATGCATGTAGTCTCCTCTCATATGTCGAGCACTGCTATATAGTAGTGTTTACTTGGCGAATTGCATCGAAAATAGCAAAGTTTTTCATCATCAACTACAGGATTAACTTTAACAGAAAGAAACACAACTAAGTGCGAAGATTTTTAGCAGGTAACGATAATGCGATTGGATGAAACTAACTCAAATTGGCGCTCCTGAGCATTGATATAAAAGATTTAAGCTCACATATTCTAACTCTTGGATGAAAGCAAAAATTCATATCGGTGAAAATAACAAAAACAACACAGACCCATCAATAGCATAAGATCCGAAACTAGTTCATAGGGTTAAAAACTTTCATGGCATAGATCTTCAGCAATAACGTAGAATAACCTCTACATAACATGGTTCATGTTCATTACAGAAAACAACGCAATACAATGCAATAGAGAATATAGGCGTTTGTGAACCATGACTACCAAAAAGGATGCATGATAATTTATCCCTACTCTCTTCCAAAATATTTAATCACAACAAGAAATCCTACTTGGTCAGGAGAAGTATAAATTTAGAAAATATAAAAAGGAAAAAGAAGAACCTGATGCTATTATCACAATCAAAGAAGCAGCAAAGCAACAACCCATGATTCATAGTTCACTTGCACGTATGGTTGGCACAGGAACCAATTGTCTTTCATGACACCAGCAGTAAATTAAGGACCCTTTTTCAAAGGTGCTTTCCCAAATTAATCTGATCTATTTTGCATTCCATCCACATTGAGAGGATTGGGTTCGAAAGATGTCTCCAACCTCTTCAAATCTATCTCCACTTCCTTCTGATTCAGTTGCAATATCATTCGTTCATTCTCTAACATCATCCTCTCATTCTCCATCCTTGATCTCTCTAGTTCCCTCTCTTTATTGCTGCAGAATCTCCGCCAATTAAAACAGCGTTTCTCCAACTCAAAAGCTTCAGCTTCGATGCTTACCCTTTGCTCCTAGAGTTGCAGCATCTTTTTCCCAATCTAGTGTCTCCTTTCCCATAGTGACTTTGTTGAGTCAAGAAGAATCTTAGTCAACTCAGCTTCAAAACGACCTAGAGCATTAGAATGGGGCCCAAAATAAACACGCTCATTATTTGGCTTCTTTTGCTCCCCCAGCTTGACCCTATCTTCATTCCTATTATCATTCTCTTCATTTTCTGATTCATCATCTTCATCGTCACTTTCACCATTTTCTTCAGCTTCTTCCTCCTCACCAAGGTTACTGTCGTTTGAGCATCTCACAAGAGGTATAGAAAGAACTTGCAAATCAACAGCATCGCAATTGGGTATCCTTTTTCCATTATGATAAGCACACATTTCCTAGTAAAACAAGTGCTTCGAGCTCAATATCTTTCTTACACCTGCCTTCATCTTGGTTGAGAGATTCGACATGGAGTCCATGAGAGTGGGGTCTTCCACCCCCCTACAAGAAGTTCCACTCCCAAGAATGTCATTCAATTTCTTGTACCTCTTGTTCAAGTCATTAAACTTGTCTTCGCACTGCTGAGGAGAAACATAACAACCCTTCGCGATCATTATTCTTGAGACCATTTTCCATTTCCCTTTCTTCTGCAAAACCCCAGATTTCCTCTTAGGCCCCTCCACGCCATCAAGATTACCATCATCCCCGACACGAGCAACCACCACAATCAAAAGCCTAACAATATCATCAGTCCATTTCATTCATTGCCACGGAGACCCTTTATTACCCATTGCCCCGGTGAAATTCTCACCATTCCCATCCTCGTTATAGCCAGGCTCATCTCCTTCCCTGTCCTCACTACTGTTGTTACCATCAACATCAATTGAGGCAACTGCCTTCCTTCTACCAAAATCGATTGGGATACCTCTCTGGATCGAGCCCTTTGCGTCCACAAGTCTAATGGGGAGGTCATTTCTAATACCTGTTATTGCAGTCATTGACGATTTCATTTGGTGAGGATGGTGATGGGTATTAGATTGGGGACCCAAATGGGTCTGATCATGCCTTGCAATCGGCGATTCAAGGTTTAAAAAACCACAACTCGGACTCGACAAAAACCCTCCTTCCATTCCCAAATTATTCATTTTCCAACCCTATCTCAATATGCAAACACCAAAATTAGAAACTCCTTTATGTTTTTTTGTTTAGACCTTTTACTTAGAGGCGTTCATCCCTAATTTTCACATGATCAACCCTCTTCTTGTTCTACGGAAACCCATACATCCTAACACTGCAACTGATCAAAGGACATAAACCCTGCATTTCATTTTCCAACCCAAATTCCAAACCCTGCCACCAAAATAGTAACTCGTTTTACATGATTCAAACGTCGTTACCTCTATGGCTTTATCCCTAATCTGCACATCATCAACCTTACCTCCTTATTTAACA
>JABCMJ010028189.1:0-24443 GCA_014822125.1 Arbutus unedo | reverse complement strand
AAAAAATGATAAAAATAATGCATGACATGAAATTTATTAAATTTACCCATCACCAAATTTACTATCATAACATTATATTCGTCAAATTCTCCGAATACTTGTATTTCTTCCTAATTTACCAAATATTTATTTGTTAATTTGGCACATTTAAATGCACAACTAAATCCTAGTATCAGGCCTATATAAATGGACATAATCTTAATCCACCAATTTAGAAACTTAAAAGTGATTAAAACAAAGTAAATTTATCATTTAAATTTTTAATAAATACGTCAAATTATATAAAATTAGGACTAAAACATAACTCACGTGATGATAAAATGAAAACTTATATTATATACGAAAATAAAATTCTAATTTAAATTATTCAAAAATAAAAGATTCCCATTATTGAGGTGAGCCCGAAAAACATCTGAAGTAAAGTAGAACTGATTCCGTCAGTAGTGAGTTGGTTTGAAGGAATGAGGAAGATTCCCACAGTTGGTGTGACAGGAAGGACGAGGATTCAGTTTCTTGTTTTCTTCTTACGAAAAACTTTATTGTTCATGAATTTAGAGTAAGAAAGTATTTTTAAATTTAAAATTAATGATCATAATTTATTTAAATTATTAAAATTATTTTTTTAAATAAATTATGACCTTTAATTTTAAATTCGAGAATATCTTTTTAGTCTAAATTCGAAAATATAACATTGCTCTTTTATTAATGGCTTCTCTCTTAATTCCAACTGTTGATGTTGAATACTAGAAAGCATTCCACCACTACAATGGGTAGTGACGTGAGACACGTGTCACCACACTGATAACGCGATACGCCTGGCAGGCAATCACGATATAGCCTCCAAGTGGAATTCTCTCGTAAGTGAACAGTCCCACGTTAGATTTTCTTTTTTAATTAAAGCTTTCTGTTCCAAAGTATCAGATTTGCAATCCACATCAGATATGGCCAACTTTTGCTCACCTTTATAGCTAGCAAACACCACCATTGGACTCATGTGGATACGTTAAACCCCTTTTGTGTGTGTGTGTGTGTGAGAGAGAGAGAGAGAGGAGAGAGAGGGTGGATGTAAGCAAACGAAGGTGGCTAGTAGAATCGGCACTGAGCTCAACTGGACATCTAGCTCAGGTCTCTTTTGGATTATATATTATTTCCAAGTGCTCCTAGTGATTGTTATTTTGTAAACTTTGGCTAATGTAGTGTTCATAATTTTCTTTAGAAAAGTTGTGAAAAGATATAAAATAAGTATAAGACGATGTTTTTTAACTTATTTTTTTATTTTTAGTTAATTTTTTTTAATTTTTTAACATAATTTTATACTTTTTAAATTCTTTTCGTCGAAACGAACGAATAAACCATAAAAAAAATAACACAAAAATAATAAATATAAAAATTATTTAAATAAACATAAAAAAATTAATTTACATAAGTTAGGCCAAATAAAGCCGAGACGGATACATCAAACAACTGCCCTAAATAAGTATTAATATTTTCTAAATTATATTAGCTTGTATCTCAAAATTACGAGTATAGGTTGGCACGCCCATCTTTCTTTAAGAAAATAATAATAACATCTGACCGTCCAAGATTCAGTTAGAAAATTTAATAACCGTCTAAATTTTTTTTACAAAATATTGACTCTTCCATCTCGTGTTACCTTAAAGACTTCACCTAGGAAAATCTATATTCAAACTTTCAGGTGCAAGATTATGAGTTTGAAATTCTCCGTCCCTCTATTGAGAGGGTAAAGTTGGAAGAAGAAAAAAACTTTGCCAAAAATACCTATTTTGGCACACGAAAACTGTTCTTGACATAAATTGTTGGAATTTATCAAAACAAATGGTTCTTTATGTAGATATTTTATCAAAACCTTCTCTGTACTTGAGAAGGCTTCTGTTAGAGTACAATGTTTTGTTCCACATTACTTAGATGAAAAAAGGTTAAATGACTTATATATGATAGCACAATTATTAAGCGTACTTTAATATATAACTTCAACTCTAAAGTGACTTGGCTCATAGATGTTTCGCACGAACCCGCAAGCGTGGCAGTGGATTGTATGACGCTTTAATGGTGCACTTGGCACAAAGTTCCTTGTAGGCGCCTTTTCTTATTGTGACTTAATAGTAAGGTGAGGATGAAATGGATACCGCATGGCGAATGTGTGTTGGTTGAGTAACACGGCGTGCACCCGTTGGATTGGATGCAATCACATCCGTTGATCGTTATCGAATGGCCCACGGATCGTAGTAGTTTAGCTAAACCGGTTGGGGTTCAACCAGTCATGCCTATTCAGTTGGGTGTGGGCTTGTCTGTTTGAAGTGTGCAATCCGCACTATAGGACAGTAGGATCTAGTCTAATAGCCAGACGTGAACTATTACAATCTTATGTGATTTGGTGCATCTGGGTTGATAAAATAGAGCTCAATTCACAACCATTGATATACCAAATATTTCAGAAACACTGTCACTCTATAAGGTTGCTTTTCTTGTGGTATTAATTCGTTAATCTACATAAACAAATTCAATAGTTTCTTAATTCGTTTGATATTATTTTTTACTTGGCATTCTATTTGTTCTTTGTTTATGCAGACGCAATGAGAAGACTATTCGAGCGTACTTCGTTGTATCTTCGAAATAAATTTGTTACAATCCGGTGCACACCAATTGATGGGAGCAAATACTATTTTTTGTTCGGCCGCTCCATTTTGTTATGGAGTATGCGGTGCAGTCTTTTTATGAATTATCCTTACTGATTCATAGTATGCAGAAAAGTTTTATTCACCATCCCTATTTGGCCTTAAACACTTTATCTTTGTTCCACATTGGTTTTCAACTTCGATTTTGAAAGTAATAAGATTTTCAAAAACTTCATCTTTTGAGTGCAAAAGAACACATAATAATACTTGGAATAATCATCTGTGAACGTTACAAAGTATTACTTGCTTTCTCTAGTAAGAGTGTTATGCATATCACATACATCACTATAAATAAGTTCTAACAAAGATATTGTTCTTTCAATATTAAGAAATGAAACTCTGGTTATTTTAGTAAGTGTATATATTGTACATTTATCAACTATATGAACATTATATTTAGGAATTAAATCTAATTTAACCATAAAATTTATTTTCTTAGTATTGACATACCTCAAACGATTATACCATTAAGAAAGAGAATCAAACATGTAACTAGAAATATCAACTATATTATTAATGTTAAGTTTGAACATACCCTCGTACAAATAATCTTTCCCAACAAAGTATCACTTTTAGACATAACAAATTTATTTTCCCAAAATACTAGTTTGAAACCATGTTTGTTAAGTAGGCTTCGAGATACAAGATTTTTTCTATCTTCTGGTGCATAGTAAACATTCGTCAGTGTCATAACCTTTCCATAAGTGAACTCCAACTCCAATTTTCATTTGTCTTTGATAACAACAGTTATTGAATTTCCCATAGATAGAATAGCATCATCATCAACAACTTCATAGTCTGGGAAGAACTTCTTATCATTTCACACATGCTTTGTAATATTTGAGTTGATCCACCAATTTTTAGCATCCTCGAGAATGTTAATCATGGACAAAACAGTTACAAAGTTACCTTTCAAACCCGATGCCTCTAGATTCTTAAGAAATGAGATCAAGTTATTGTGCATCTCCATGATGTTAAATTGTCTCGAGTTACCATCGGGGTTGTGGCCTAGTAGTATACATCTTACTGCTAAGTGACTGGGGTGGTCAAGAGGTCCAAAGTTTGACTTGTGTGATCGAGCCCTTCGAACCATGTCCTCTTATGAAGTTCAACTGTAATCCACTAGCCATTGGTAGGGTGGTAGAAATTAATGGCTGATATGTCCCTTATGACTCGTCACGAATCAAGAGTCTTTATGATCACACCGAGAGAAGATTGTCATGGTTTGTTGCCTCACTACTCATTTGTTTTAGGAAAAAAAAAATCTTAAAGAATTTGTTAACATACTGGATGCATTGAAGATAATTGTAACACCCCGATTTCTTAGAACATTAATTAAATTCTTTTAATCTCATTTTATTAGCTAAAATGGTAAGTAAAGAAATTCTTCATTTTATTAATAAAGATTAAAACGGATAAATAGATTTGCAGTATCAGAAATGTAAAAGATGAAAATACCCCTTCTGTGTTTATATTAAGAAGTAAAATAAACAACAGAGCAGAGTAGGGATATGGCAGCCGCATGTTGAATTGCTCCTTTGTGGCCACTGACTCCTCCTATTGAGGTGGAAACTCCATCTTTTCGTCTCCATCTGGCATGAAAACCAAGCCCAAAGGGTAACAAACATGCAACAAGATACATGACAATAATAAATAAAACTAAACAAGCAAAGTAAACGTATAGGTTTGTTATGCTTTCGTTCTTTAATATCTCTAGAAATTCAACCTAAGAATTTCGAATATTACCCAACTATATAGCATCAAACACTTAGTTAAGATTGTCCAATCCTTATCTATATAGGGCTCATAGTCTGAAATTATGTACCTGACATGAATACTAACCCGGTAAGGAAGGAATCTTCTACCGCTGACTCAGGTCAATAACTATCTCACTTTAGCTAAATCTGATTAAACATGATGTAATTAACTAGTGTCAAGTACCAACGAACCTTAACCACTTCCCCTTCACCGGCTCAAGGACACCCAAGACCTTGGTCGTCACACCTTCGAGGTCAAGAGCTGCGAAGCAGACATCTCCAAAAGTCACTCTTAACCATTTCAACAACTCTTAGTTGGGGTCGTTTAAACAAACGAAACAACGCTCGATGAGACTTGAACCAACATGGAATACGGCTCGACGACCGGTTGGACTCGAACCCACATGAAACATGGGACTTGAACCCAAAACTGATTATGCGGTACTTGAACCCCCATAACCCAACATGGGCACAACGGCCTCTAAACCCAATTATCATCTTTTCATTTGACAACATGTATTGATTTCTACACAGTTTTACTACTTAAAATGCTCACCCAACACCCTCCACTTTCTTGTTCGGGTGGCATTCGAACCGATATTCCTAACGTAACTCTAGGTTTTTCCCAAATCAACCCCAAAATCATATGTATGTTTGTGCAACTAAAATTTAGGCAGGACAACTATATCATTTTTAACCTGGCAGCGCAACCACTGTAACATAACCAGTCTGACACCACGATGATTGCAATTTGTTTATCCAACAACATCTCAGGTAGCATGACGACTATACCTGAAACATTCCACATTACTAACATAATTAGAATCACACAAGCTAAATTCCAGTACGACATTCATAACTCACTTGCATAATCAACATAACAATATTAACATAGCAACAAAGTAAAACCTGGTCAACCTGCTCCCACGAGAATCCATGGACATAGATTAAGTGCAATGGATGTTTGTGCAGTGTGTACATGTAATTTGGGTAAGCTTACAATTCTATAATAGTGTTCTGATAACCGATCAATATTCTATAAATTCTAGATTTTTGAATAGGTCGCTCGAGCGACCTAAGCTCACCTTCAGCGAGCTATTAAAATTTAAATTCTGAAATATACTGACCAACTCTGGAATCAGAACATTAATCTAAAAATTTGACCAGATCATTCAAGCAGCTAGAACTCACTCGAGCGATCCTTTGTTTTTTAGAAACTTGCCATTTTTTTATTTCTAAAATTTTGCTCGAACTAAACCGTAACAACATGCATTCCAGATATAAAACCTCAATTGAAGACAGAAAACAAACTCTACAAGTTCGAGGTAAAGATCCCTACTTTAATTGAAGAAAATAGCAAGGAATCGAATTTGGTGAAATTTTGATAGAACTTCGACTTAGGATTTCTCTCTCAAGAAGTTAGAAGATACCTCACGAAATTGTCTCTCTGGAGACTCAATGATACTTGAATTGCGAAATGGTAAAGGCTAAATGCGAATCCAAGCTCGATTTATATAGAACTAAGGTAAAACCATTCATTATTCTCAAATTAATCCAATTTATCATGGCCATGAATTCTCCAATTGATTTCTGACATAATTACCAATAATCTATCATTAAAACTCAAATAAAAATACAAATGTTTGTCTTTAAGTCGAAGGAACCCGATGCAAGATCTTAATCATCCAATGAAATTCAGATTATGGTCATGATGAATGCAAAGAAACCCTAGAATATGTCATTCTCGATGTTCTGTAATTTCGGAGGTTGCTTGAGCGGTCAGACAAAATTGAAATTCTAAATTTTAATAATTAAAAACATAGAAATAGTTAATATTAATTTTTAAATTATTTTAAAACTGGTGGGTTGTTACAATAATCCTAATCCTAACTCAATAAAGGCTTTCATAGTGATAAATCAATTTAGAAAAATAATGTCCTATACCATGGTTACAACTTTAAAGTTTGATCAAGGGAGGAGTCAAGAAGATTTTGCCAAGTGGAAATTAGGCATGGTTACCCTTTTTAGCATGGGTGAACATGAATTACTTGAGACGTTTTTTGATAATCTTTTGGCAATGCTACAACCTGTCTCTCACCACACATGTAGGTCTAAAGGTACAAAAAGGACAATGACATTTAGGTCTAATTATTTAAAGTTTGTGTATATTATTTGAGCTCAATATGAATTGGATGTATTAAACTCGCTTTGCATTGCGGTCTATTCATTGAGCCTTGACAACCTTGCATTCAATCTTAGACTTCGCCCCTTTGTCGGTATCATTTTCTCCCCCATGACTCACTTTGTATTTTTCATGCTCCATCAAAAGTTCTCGATGAGAGTTTATTCATCATCTATCACAGATCATCAGTCGTTGGCTCCAATACCACTTGTTTGAATTGGTATGAATGGACAAGCTAGCAATCTGATAGGAAATAATTGTAAAGTCCACATTACGTCATTTGGGATTAATATGAATGAATGAACTCAAACTCACTTGAAAGCTTAAACTTGTAAGTGGTTAGACTTTCAATATTTCGTTACTACCTAATCCACGTTTGCCACGTATTCCTATAATTTGGAAATTAAAGCTGAAAAATTTCAATTATCTAATATTGGTATGTGGTAGATAGGTTGCGGTTTCTTTTCTTCTTCTTTTTAAGAGAAAAAAAAAAGAACAATTAAACTCTTTGTTCAACCTTTCGAACCCATGAGTCAGCTCATTGAATTTCAAAAAACATTTTATCATCCATAATATCAACGAAGGAAGAATCATTGAACTTTCATTTTAAAAAAAAGAAAAAAGTGGTAGCCATGGGGTGCATGAATTGGGATATTCACTAAGTACTAAGTGGGATTGCATCCTAAAATCTATCTCTTTTATCATCTAGTGGGGATTAGGACTTGTCCTGTTTCACAATATGATGGTTTTAATAATATCAGATTCCTCTGTTTTTCTGTGATGGAGGGACCAACCAGCTAGTGGAGGACTTCCTTAATAATTGCTTACATTTAGATTCTGTAGTACTATTTATATGTACTGTTAACCTTTGATACTTTTGGTAGGTCGTCTCAAAGGGACATAGGAATATTATATATATATATATATATATATATATATAGAGAGAGAGAGAGAGAGAGAGAGAGAGATGATTTTGGTAGGTCTGACATCTCTTTGAAAACTAACATTATTGGTGGGAAGCATAAAGATCTTTTTGCAACCTTAGCTTGGTGGATTGTAGTGGCTAATAACAAGTTGAATTTGCCAAATCAGACCAACACTCAACTCGAGAGGTTTTAGTGATCTGTTGAGACTATAACAACAAAAGACTTATTCTTTAATTTCAAGATCTAAGAATATTTAAACTAAATACGTGTAACTTTTATCAAAATTACCCAATATTATACAAAAACAAATTGTGTGACAAGGCGCACCCAATTTCATTGTCATTAAAATAGTGTATCGGAGGGGCGTATAGACCCCGTCTTTGATAGACAAGGTAATTGGATCAATGATTGAGTTTCAAGTTTGGAAAACAAAATTTTTATATTTTAATTACGTAAATTAATAGTTCCTTTTACATTTTTAAAAAGTACAAGAAAATCATAATAAATATAAAGGAAAAATTACAAAATTACTTATAATTATATAATAGCATAAAAATACAAAGTTCAAAAATTAGATGTCAATACAAGAACCCAAGAATATTATCACTCGAATGAATTCTAGACTTTTAATATAAGTTTGATTAGTGAATTTAAGGGTCTTTTTAGGGTTTTTTTTTTTTTTGGGGGGGGGGGGGGGGGGGGGGGGCCCCGGGCCTAAGAAAATACTCTTGAGTACACATTGGACTCAATGAATTTGGGCTTTCTTTTTATAACTATTCTGTACAAAACCAAACATTGTAGGGTTGGGCCATTTTTTTAGTCCACAGCTCTTACCCTTGTTCCAAATACTTCAATGACGTAAGACTAAATTTTATTTAGGGTCATACTACCTACACACTATTTCAAACACATCTCTCAAATACAACATCCGTTTGTATAAAGTTTTATGACGTATTTTGACGATTTGAACTGTTCATTTGAAATGTCCCAGCAGGTATATCATTCATACAAAATATCAGATTGATCGGATATCGATAAGTGCATGATTCAAATCAACTGAAGAAGGAAGAATTATAACGTTTTATATTTTGCATGACAAACTTATTTTGAATGTTAATTACCAATTTTCAACAAACCTAATTTTTTGCATGAATATCTTACATTTTGATACCGACAAAACAAAAGGTTTGGATAATCAGAATAAAGTCATACTAATAAGTGGTGTGTTTGAGAGATAAGTAAAATTACTCTTTTATTTTAGTTAACAAGTTAAGAGCCGAATCGTGGAGTAGTAAAAACTGTATGGAAAACAAAAACAATTGAATTTAGTAGTCGCCTGCCTTGTAATTGGGGGGAGGATAAATATCTCTGGAGGAGAGATCTCCGATTGACTGTTGTCACTGACAGCGCCCTAACTTCGCTCAAAATATTCTCTATCATGTCCTGTCCCCCGTGCCTGACTATCCATCTCTTGTAAAGTGTGGCCTCTGTTGACGGCCTTCTTTCTGCACACAACTCATCATAAAAACTTAACAAAAAGTGATGACCGAACTTAAAATTTTAGAGGATGCGACAATAGATATGAAGTAAAGAACATGATATTTACAAAATAGATGCCTAAAAAAATCCTATATAAATTTCTAAAGATTTAATTTTGAACGATTTCTGGTGAAGACAAAAACAAAGCGTCAAATCAGTATGCTTTTACCTGGCTAGTTCAAACAAATATCTTCATTTTCTCTACAACTAAACCAAATGCAAACCTAATAATCCGAAAAAAAATTCAAACATAACAATCTAATGTTGAAATACTCTGGTTAACCTAATTTTGCTCAGCGACTGCTTTGATGAGCTAGCTTACCAAAAGACTGAATATGTATGATGAGCTAGCTTAACATAACTCAGTATTTGGCACAATAGACAGACAGATAAATTATATGTTTGATGCATTATTCTGTGGACTGGATCAAAAAATACTTAGAGAGGCAATAACAAAAAGCAGGAGAGTATTGAAAGGTGGGATGGGGGCAGTCCGGGCAGAGCCGTATTTCATTTCCAAGGGGGCTCTCTTGTTTTTTGCTTTCATCAAACAAATCGAGTTCCATACAGAGAAGCCTATTCTCATCAGTCTTCTCAAGGGCCCTGCCCCGCGTAGTTAATAGATCACAGCAGCCATATTCGAAAGTTTCTTCTAAAAGAAATAGACTTTGATCTAATGTTTCTTATAGCACGAACTCGAAATATTAAGTCCTTGAGAAATCTTCAGAAACATGAAGCTCATGAACAGCAGGAAATAAAGGGAACAAAAGCAGCATATGCAGCTTAGCTCTTTCGTAGTCTGCAACTGAATTTCTTTCTTTGTGATTTCGTGTGTTTAGAACATATCGACTTTCTCTGCTACGAAATCCTTGAGCGAACAAAAGCTCATGACATGAAGCATCATCTCATAAACAATGAAATGGTCAACGATATGGGCACTATCCCGCGGAACAACAACTTCTTGCAAGGAGTTCCTTTCTGGATTGTACGAGAAGAGAACGTCGTCGCGCCATAACATCAATATATCCCCATTTCTCCAAATTTTGATTGGGGTAACTACTGCATATGACAACCGTTCTAAGTCAAGGTTTTTGCTGATGACAATCTCTTTCTTCCATGACTCCGACACTCCATACTCCTTCATGACCCAGATGACAAGATTGGAATCTGAGCTATTATCACACACACATAAACAACCTTCTAATAATCCCAGGCTCTTACAATAGGTACCACTGGTGAGGCCAGGAACAGAAGAGAATCCTCGAAATGCTTCTTTCTCAATGTCAAAAGCGCATATGGAACAAGAACTCTCCAGATCGCAAATTAGCCAATGAATGTTTCCATTCAATGTCACACTGTATAAGCGCAAATCATATAAGAAGGGAACAATTCCAATGCTTCTCCATTCGCCAGTTCCGAGTGTGTATACTTCACCCTGGCACTCGTACGAACAATTCCCTAAAGCGGGATCAGAAAGCGCCTTCTGGTATATCTGCACCAGCTTGTATTGGCCAGAAATGGGGCTAAATCCGAACCCATAAACGATGACCGAGGGATACCGTTTTCTGTGCTTAGGCTCTGGAACAGAGAGATATTGTCGAACAGTTGGGTTGCAAATGAAAAGAGACTCATTTTGATAATCGCAGAAACAGACCAACCCGTTAACGGACCCAACCAAATGTATATTAGTGGTTGGATAGCAGACTCTAAGGTCGAATTTCATGACTGGATCGTAGCGAAGATCGTGACGGTCGCATTCATCTTCAAATTCAACCAATTTGAGAATGTCGGAGTCAGAGTCAGGAAGGCGGGTACCCAATTGGTGAATGAGAAGGGCGGTGGGCGATCGTGAGAGGTGTAAGTTGGCGAAGTAAGGTTGGAGAAGTATTTGGAGCCAGGATTTGCAAACAGATTTGCAGGAAACAATTGTTTTGGTGGGAAGTCTGGACAGGATGTCAGTGAGGATGGCGGTGGGTAAATCCTGAATGGTTATGGACCCAACAGAAGTCATCTTTAAATCTACGTGAGATCCAGAGCTGATGCTTGATCGTGCTGTTGTTTACCAGTGGATTGGAATTCATCCGAAGCAACTCTTTATAGCATAGGAGGAGGAGGATTGGGATTGGTGGTCACGGCAGGGTGTTCGGATTTGGAGTCTCTGGTCAAACATCCGCTGTTTGAACTTCGACTCTTTCAGAATTGAGGGATCACAATGAAACATACATAATCAAAAATATCAATGTCTGAAAAGAACTTAACACTTCGAAATATTGTCTATCTTTTCTTGCACGACACGTCACGACACATATTTTTACAATCTGCTAAGTTTTTTAGTATCGTCTCAATTGTTTTCTACAGAACAGTCAAAACTGTTATAGTAATTAGGTTTTATTCTACATCGAGTAGTCATGTATTGTGTTTTGTCTCTCATAATATAAATAAGACCAATGAGTGTCAGGGTTAATTAACAAAACCTAAACACTTTTCTTCTCAGTCAACTTATATGGTATTAGAGCCACACACACCTAAACCCTAAATTCAACTGACCTGCCACATTACCGCCGCTCGTTGCCACCGCCGTCGTCGTTCGTTGATCTCGCCGGAGGTTTCGTCCACTCGTCGCGAATCTAGAGTCTCTGTCCTCATGGATCTCTCTGTGGTCTACCTCGTGGATCTCCAATTCATTCCGTGTGGATCTCTAGTTCATTCCTTGTGGATCTCCATGGTCTGTGGTATGTCCTCGCTGGTTTCTCTTGGTCTTTGGTAACAATGGTCGTCTCCCTCTAGTAACAGTGATCTTCATCTTTAGTAGTAACGAGTGAATAATGTGTAAAAGTGGTAGGAACTCATGCTATTGCTTGGATTTGTGGTTAGTGGGAATTATGGGGTTATGGCTCCATACTCTGTTTGTGGGGATATTATCTACTCGTGAATATTGTGACTAAGGTTGGTGGTATTCCTATGGAGTAGATCGATTCGCTTTTGCTCATGTTTGTTTTGGTTCATGTTGTGATGCGTTAGACGTGATATTGGTTGTCTTGCTCTAATTGACATTTATTTATCTGCTCGGTTGGTTGAGATTTCGACACTACGATGTCTGCGATTGATTTAGATACTAGCTCTAGGCCCACTGTTACCACTAACCTGACTCGTCCTTCTCGGTACCAGGAATGGCTATCTATTACCTTCATACCGTTGACATAGAGGAATTATGATGTGTGGGCTAAAGCAATTGAGATTTATTATTTGGAAAAGTCCCAATATCATTTTTTGATAGATGATCCTCCAAACTCGATTGTTTCTGGATATTCTGTATAGGTAGCTGAGGACGCCCGCATTCATTTTAAATTGTGGAATAGTATGAAGGACCATATTGTTAGCTCCCTGATTTTCTTGCCCACGGTGAAATAAGTATAGACTCAAGCTCAAGAGATGTATTCTGGTGTCAACAACCTCCGTCGCACGTATAATCTTCATCGGTCCTTCTTTTCTCTCTCTCAGGGAGATTTATCTTTGGAGACTTAGTATGCCAAATTTCGAAGTATTTGTGACGAACTCAATATTTGCGAACCACTTTCCGATGATATTACGGTTATGGGACGCCAACGTGAGCGCATGCAGATGGCTTGATTTCTGTCAAGTGTCTCATCTACATATGAACCGGTTAGTAACTAGCCTGTTCAGGAGGCTTTGTCTGTGTCTAAGTGGCGGCAAGCTATGGAGGATGAAATGTCTGCTCTTCATCATAATGGCACATGGGAGTTGATTCCTCTTCCTACAGGTAAAACCCCTTCTGGCTGTCGTTGGGTCTTTATTGTCAAGTATCTTTCTGAAGATACTGTTGAGCGCTATAAAATACGCCTTGTTGCCGAAGGTTACACCTAGACCTATAGTGTTGACTGTTCTGAGGTATTTTTGTCGGTTGCCAAACTTGGTTCTGTTCGGATTCTAATTTCTCTTGTTGCGACTCTTGGTTGGTCATTGTTTCAGTTGGATGTCAAAAATGTCTTCCTCCACGGGGATCTCCAGGAGAAAATTTACATGGAGCAACCGCCTAGGTTTGTTGCTCAGGGGGCGCGTCACTGGGTTTATCGTCTTCACAAAGCATTATACAAGCTTAAACAATCTCCCAAAACCTGGTTTGGGAAGTTTAGTGAGGCAGTATTAAGCTTTGGCATGCATCGCAGTTAATCTGATCATTCTGTGTTCTCTCTTGATTCTGATCGGGGAAAAATATTATTGATTGTCTATGTGGACAACATTATTATTAGCGATGATGACCAGTGAGGCATTGATGAACTCAAATCCTTTTTACACCAACAATTCCACACAAAGGATTTGGAAAAATTACGATACATGTTAGGGATCGAGGTGGCGCGATCCAAGGACGGTATTAGCCGATTTCAACAGAAGTATGTATTAGACATCCTTGAGGATACTGGTTTGTTGGGAACTAAGCCTGTTGCAACTCCTATGGATCCCAACGTCAAATTATGTGTTGATCGGGGGGAGTTACTCTCCAATCTTGATTAGTATCGTCGGTTGGTTGGTAAGTCAAATCACCTTACTATCACATGTCCGGATATCTCATTTGCAGTTAATGTGGTGAGTCAGTTCATGTCTACTTCCCGTCATCCACATTGGGAGGCGGTTCTCCGGATTACAAAGTATCTTAAGACACATCCAGGATGTGGTTTGTTTTATCGAGCTAGTGGACACTTGTGGGTTGAGGCGTTCACTGATTCTAATTGGGCTGGAGGACCATCTGATAACAGCTCCATTATTGGATATTGTATATTTCTGGATGGAAATCTTGTCAATTGGAAGAGAAAGAAACAGATAGTGGTTGCCCATTTAAGTGCAAAAATAGAGTATAGAGCAATGACACATACCACGTGTGAGCTTGTATGGTTGCAATCATTTCTTGAGGAGATAGAATTTCGTGTGCAGTTGTCTTTGCCTTTATACCGTGATAATCAAGCTGCGATTCACATTGCATCAAATTCAGTATTTCATGAGAGGACCAAGTATATTGAAGTTGATTGTCATCTAGTTCATGAGAAATTAATAGATGGTGTAATAGCTACTCCATTTGTATCTACGGGTGCTCAATTAGTTGATATGTTTACTGAGTCATTGTTCAAACCACATTTTGAATCTCTATGTAACAAGCTGGAACTTTGTGATATTTACTCTCCAGATTGAGGGGGAGTGTTAAAGTAGTAATTAGGTTTTATCCCACATCAGGTAGTCATGTATTGTGTTTTTTCTTCTCATAAATAAGACTAATGAGCGTCAAGGTAAATAACAAAACCCCAAACACTTTTCTTCTCAGTCAACTTACAAAACCTATATCAGTTACTATTGTGTGGAGGCTGTCAACGCAGTCATACTTGATCAAGGATGAATTTAAGATTTATAAATACTGAAATCAAGTATTTATTTATGGAACAAAATATAATATTTTGTGGGATAAATTTATCAACATACTAAAAAAAAATACCTACTCTAGGTACATTTTCTAACTAAGTGGGTCAACTATATCCGCCCATGCAAGTCAAACTGGGCCATTGTAGAAGGACTCACTCTTTATCATCTAACATTTTGTCCAGAAACGTGGTTGGAATTGAGGACTTCATACCTGCAGAAGAAGATTAACATAGAGAGTTGCGGCATTGGGTAAACTTTTGGAAAAATGACACAGTAGATGTTCTTTCCTTGACACACTTATACGTTCTCCTATTCATTACTTTCTTCTCTGTGGTATTTTCCCGTGCATGAGAGACACAAATCATTTTTTCTGTAATTGAAAACTCTCTCTATAAGTTTCATTTCACTTCTTCTCTTTATGTTTTTCGTTTAAAGTTCTGGATCGCGACTTTGTTAACGAGTTCCACGAGATAGGGTAAAAGGGCTAAACGTACCCTTTATTGCTCAAGTCCAAAAAGTTGAAGTCTTTAAATCTTTGAACTATTATAGATGATTTACTGTGAGAACTTCTAGCAAGACACATACTTGCAAATACGTTGAAAGCGATGATGCATGACATTGTAAAGGAAGTCCAACAAGCTTTTATTCATGTTGTAAGATGGTATACCATTTGTGAGCAAGGTTACTGACAATTGGAAGAAGAAAAACAAGGAGTTGTGTACGTGAGACTTGTTCTTTTTTTCTCTTAATAAAGCATATGATTCGGCAAAGTGAGAGCATCACCAATATTGCTTCTTTGTGATAAGTAGAATTGCAAAAAAGGAATTTGAAATGGATCAAGGTTTCGTTTGAGGGATGATCGATAATGCTTGAGATGGAAAGGTAACTGGATCTAATGAATACGTATTCCACGGGTTAATGTTACATATGTCAAATTTGAGCAATATGAAGAGGGTATTGAGATGGTTTGTCAGTATCTGGACTCAAGGTTAACTTTCACAAAAGCATTGTGTGTGGGGTGGGATTGAGGATGTTTTGCTGGCAAAAAAATGGCAGAGACGCTGAAATGCTAAGTTGGGAATAAGCCTTTCTAAGTAGGTACAAGTTTTAGCTTAGTAAAGTGTTATCAGCCCGTCATTAAGAATTAAAATCCAAGCTTTACTACGTGGAAGAGAAATAGTTTTATGGGTGGAAGATGAATGTCTGGTTTGTTGTCATTTATTAATTCAGTTTGACTACCCATCGGTATCACTTATCTATTTGGTGCAACTTTATATAATGTAGCGCCCAAATATGAACATCCCGAATGCCCATTTCTCCATCTTATTTCTATTTTGTCCATACATGTTTTCAAATTGGTAAAAGAACTGCAAATTCTAGCTTAGAGATAGAGTCTCACTCTTTGGGATATTCAAATAAGTTGAAAAACTAGGCAAGCGATAATTAAGTGTGGTAGCAAACATCACTAGTTATAAGCCAAACAAGTTAGCTTGTAAATGCTAACCAAAAAGCTCTAACCCATCAAAGCTAAATTCAAATAAGTTGAAAAACTAGGTAAGCGATAATTAAGTGTGGTAGCAAACATCACTAGTTATAAGCCAAACAAGTTAGCTTGTAAGTGCTAACCAAAAAGCTCTAACCCATCAAAGCTAAATTATCAAATCTACTTATATTTTATTTGTCATCCATAAGATTCTAGAGACACTGTTGATGAAATCAAAACGTCTGCATAGGAGATTCTTATCTGGGAAAAAGAGCGTGGAGATTCAATAGAAACCAATGGGTTCGTTGAATCTTTGTCTCAACAAGAATAAGCGAATTGTGTCTAGTTGCTCCTAATGAATCTTTGGCTCAACAAGAACCATTGAATTCGTTGGCCCAATAGAAGCCATTGTGTTTGTTGAACAAACAAAAATAAGTGAATTCGTTGATTCAATAGAAACCAACGAGTTCGCTGGCCCAACATAAATTGACGAGTTCATTGGCCCAACAGAAGCCAATAAACTCATTGGGTAAATAGAAATTTGAGAAGTCATCAGCGAAGTTTGGCCATGCAGGATCAACGATCTTTTTTTGTGCTATGTTGGAAACAAAAAGTAGGCTTTACAAAAAATCCAATTATCAGATATGGTGGTTAATTTGATTCTAAAACTCTAACAAGGAGACCTCTTGCCTTCAATGCATGTCGGTGCTCAGCCAGTGTCTCCCTCTAAGGCTTCAAATTCAAAATGGCAGAGACAAAGAAGGAATAAAGCATTCGAAGGGCAAAAATCTGTGGCTGCCAATGATGTACTCAAATTATGTAGAGAGATGATCTGGTCATGATACATAGATGACACATTTGCGACAACTTTTTTTTTGGGACTAGTCGGATAAGTTAGTTTGGTTGAATAGCAAAAATAGAGAGCAGTGTTAGAATACATAGGTGAACAAGTAGGTATGCAAAATAGAGTGTATCTCTTTAGTACTTTTGACTAGTTAAATAGCTAGCAGTGTTGGAGTTGTTCTAAAATGAGAGGACTATAGGGCTTGGCCTACCTTTGTATTTTGTGTTGATGTATCTCTTTATTATGTCCGGTACAATTGGCAGTTGCACTCTTGAATTTTGTTTCCGTATGTATATATTTAGTCATATTGCATACAAGTCGCTCCATTGAGGTATTCTGTTATGGTACATTCTTCTCCATAAGCGTACATAGAGAAGCGTTGATTTCATTAAATCCATAACAAGGCCTTCTAGTTTCTTTGATTGGCTTATATTTGAAATGCGACTGTCCATCTTTGTAGAGTGTGAACTGTGTTGTCAGATCAAATTAGTAGAGCTGTTGAAAAACTTTGGTTAACCTAATTTTGCTCAGCAACTGCCTTGATGAGCTAGCTTACCAAAAGACTGAATATTCTTTGTCAACTATAGAGATAGTTGTTATTCTATGATTTAATTGTCTGAGTTCTAGCTTCTAGTGCCGCAGATAGATACGTTATTTTGATACATCAGTATGTATCTGGCTCACTGAAAATAGACAGTATATTTACATAACTCAGTATTTGGCACAATAGACAGAGACAAATAATAGTTTGATGCATTATTCTGCGGAATGGATCAATTTTGTACAGGATGCCTAAACGACAACCATTATAGAGAGACAAAAAAAAAAAAAAATACTTGGAGAGGCAATAACAAAAAGCAGGAGAGTTTTGAAAGTTACTCTTTGGGTAAATTAATTCCGGTAACAAACTCGAGTCAGGAGAATAGGGGAGAACCTTTTACAAGAAACCCAGATTCTCATCTGGAAACAGAAAAACCGACAACCAGTCAAAAACCACCACACTAGACTTACTCCCAAAGAAGAATTAACTGAACAAAACAGCAGAAACACTACTCAAACTGCAGAAAGTAAAGGAAATGAGCCAACAAATAATAAACACTACTCAGTACACAGACGCATGCCTATTCTCATCAGTCCCCTTAAGGCCCTTCCACCCGCCAGTGCAAGCTCTGATATCCTCTTCATTCGTTGATATCACAATCTTTCTATCCGTGTGTTTGGATTGAATCATACGAATAATATCCTCTTCACGGAAATAGACTTCTATCCAATGTTTCTTATTACACGAACTCCAAATATTAAGTCCTTGAGAAATCTTCAGACACATGAAGCTCATCAACAGCAGGAAATAATTGGAACAAAAGCAGGATAGGCAGCTTAGCTCTTTCGTAGTCTGCAACTGAAATTCTTTCCTTTTGGATTTCTTGCTTAGAAAATATCGACTTTCTCTATTATGAAGTCCTTGAGGGAGCAAAAGCTCACAACATGAAGCATCATCTCATAAGCGATGGAACGGTCAACAATATGGGCACCATCCCGTGGAACAACAACTTCTTGCAAGGTTTTCCTTTCTGGATTGTATGAGAAGAGTTCGTAGTCGCGCCACAACATCAATATATCCCCATTTCTCCAAACTTTGATTGGGGTAACTACTGCATATGACAAGCGTTCAAGGTCATGATTTTTGCTGATAACAATCTCTTTCTTCCATGACTCCGACACTCCATACTCCTTCATGACCCAGATAACAAGATCTGAATCTGAGCTATTATCACACACACATAAACGACCTTCTAATAATCCAAGGCTCTTACAATAGGTACCACTGGTGAGGCCAGGAACAGAAGAGAATCCTTGAAATGCTTCTTTCTCAATGTCAAAAGCGCATATGGAACAAGAACTCTCCAGATCGCAAATTAGCCAATGAATGTTTCCATTCAATGTCACACTGTATAAGCACAAATCATATTCGAAGGGTACAATTCCAATGCTTCTCCATTCGCCAGTTCCGAGTGTGTATACTTCACCCTGGCACTCGTACGAACAATTCCCTAAAGCGGGATCAGAAAGCGCCTTCTGGTATATCTGTACCAGCTTGTATTGGCCAGAAATGGAGCTAAATCCGAACCCATAAACGATGACCGAGGGATACCGTTTTCTGTGGTTGGGCTCTGGAACAGTGAGATATTGTCGAACAGTTGGGTTGCAAATGAAAAGAGACTCATTTTGATAATCGCAGAAACAGAACAACCCATTAACGGACCCAACCAAATGTATATTAGTGCTTGGATAGCAGACTCTAAGGTCGAATTTCATGACTGGATCGTAGCGAAGATAGTGATGGTCGCATTCATCTTCAAATTCAACCAATTTGAGAATGTCGGAGTCGGAGTCAGGAAGGCGGGTACCCATTTGGTGAATGAGAAGGGAGGTGGGCGATCGTGAGAGGTGTAGGTTGACGAAGTAAGGTTGGAGAAGTATGTGGAGCCAGGATTTGCAAACAGATTTGCAGGAAACAATTGTTTTGGTGGGAAGTCTGGAGAGGATGTCAGTGAGGATGGCGGTGGGTAAATCCTGAATGGTTATGGACCCAACAGAAGTCATCTTTAAATCTACGTGAGATCCGGAGCTGATGCTTGTTCGTGCTTTTTGGTGTTTATCAGTGGAATGGAATTCATCCGAAGGGAGGAAGGAGGATTGGGATTGGTAGTCAAGGCAGGGCGTTGGGATTTGGGACGTGGACTTAGTCTCTGGTCAAACATCCGCTGTTTGAACTTTCGACTCTCCGAGAATTGAGGGATCAGAATAAAACATACAGAATAAAAAACTCGTGCTTCGCGTTCTATATGCACCTCAAGTTTTACACGTGTGCCTCTTTTAAGTTGCGTCGCCTCGTGTGTCTTGAGGCGCACTACTTGCCCCTCGCCTATGCCCACGCTTTTTGCACCACGCAGAGTCTCTTGCAATCTGAACCTCGCGCCTATGCCTATGCCTATGCCCATAACTTGCCCTTCGCTGCAACACGATTATTAACATAAAAAGTTTCAATTGTTAAGAACATTTGCATATAGTTTTTACCAAAGTGTATTTCCGAGGTACGTATCATTCTGATTTCATTTTTGCAAATTGTTTTCAGGTGGTGATGGAAGTAGTCTTCTTGGGTTCCATCTTTCTTCAATTTGTTGAAGCAACAAAACGATACCTGATGAACGCTTTATCTAGTTTTTTTGTTTCTTAGTGAATACAAATCAAACTGTTGTGAAGAAAATGAGAAATTTTTGAAATTTTTACCTTTTATTTAGGTTTTACATTTGAATGTAGAGAACTTGTTGAATACTATCGAGGCTGTTATTTGTTTCAATCGTACACGTGGCCACAAAAAAATAAGAATTGATTCAGAATTACCAAGCCAAACATCTTCTTAGAGTACAGAATTACCTTATTCCATTTCTTCCCACTTTTGTTCTTTCATAATTTGATATTACTTGTTTCGGACAGGGTTGGCCATGGGCAGTAAGCCCACCAAGCCACCGTTTTAAGGCCCACTATTTTGGCCCAAAAGTGGAGCCCTAAATCTGTAAAATTAGTAATAAATATTATATGCATTAAAAATGTCAATTGCAGGGGGTTCACTTTTGAGGCTTGCTTAGACTTCTTGTCTTCCATTTTTGATATCCAAAGTAAGAAGGTAACTGCTGCTGCTGCCTGTTATGGAGGCTAGATGCCAAATGAAAACTTTCAAAGACTACCCAATGAACAAACATACCTAATGACTTATTTTGTCCCTCATATGTACTACTTTGTTTATTAGGGTTGTGGAGATCGGGGCGAGCCGTAAATCTGGACATCTCGAAATCGAAATTCGGAGACAATACCGAGAGTCACTGCACATTTGTCCGGTCGATCAATTCAGGGCTCCAAGAACTAGTTGGCACTAGATGTATTGCCTTGTAGACCTTTTTCTTTTGTCAAACGTTTCCATTTCACACTATTTTTTTTATTAGTTATGAGTAGATTATATTTCAAAAAAACAATTTAAGTTTTACATAAATAGTTCCTTTACTAGCAGTATTCACATTTTCAATTTTTCATTAAAGACGTATTAAAAAAATAATGAGATTTGTTACTTGAAGCCGATAATATATTTTCATTCCAAGGTGGAAATTTCATGAAATATTAAAAAATATATTTTATGAGATCTCAACTATATTAATAAATTGAATAAAATTGTTTGCGTCGACCTTATAAGTGTCAAGTTTTAAACAAAAAAATATGAATTATGAAGTAAAAAAAAAAAATTTATGTTTTATAATTATAAGACGATTTTATTTGAAGATAATTCTTTTTAATAAATTTATTAGAAAAATATATAGAAATCCTATTTCTTAAACTCATCTACGGTCTTAAATATTTCTAGGCCGACCCTATTCGAGACCTCGAGTGAAATAATTTCTGGTCCTCGATGGTGGCCAAAGAGGAAAATGCATTGATGGTGAGGATTATGCACTGATGGTGACTAAAATAATGACAACGGAAGAGATATCTGAATCATGAATCATTAAGTTATATTCGGTTGAATATTTTTTAAATAATTTTTAAAAAAAATATTATAAGATGTTATTTGATATAAATATTTTATAAAAGAATTAAGAGTTAATTTTTTTTGATATTTTTAAGAAGAAGTTCGGTTATTTGCTCTGACATTTTTAAGAAGAAGTTCGGTTATTTGCTCTCTCTCTCTCTCTCTCTCTCTCTTCTTTTCTAAAGAAATGAGTATTATATTTAAAACAAAATTTTTTTTTGTGTATTTAGTGTACATATTCTGTTAACAAAATTTTTTATTTTAAAATTTCGAATTTGCAGTTAATCTCGAAATATTTTTTTAAGTCAATAGTAAATTTTTTTTGAAAATAAAATTTAAAGAACACAGCCAAAAAGATCAAATAAACAGTATCGAATACAATCAAAAAGAGATCAAATGTGACTATTTAATGCATTAATCATTAGTAGTAATCAATGATTGGCTAATAAACAAAATAATATCTGAGATTTTTTTTTCCAAACATAGTTCACAAATATTACTCTAAAATATTTTTAAAAAACACTCAATCAAACAAAATCAAACACACCCTAAGTATTAGATTCTACAATAGACTGACTTCTTATCTATTTGAGTCGAACCCTATACCTCACCAATCAAAAAACTGATAATAAGACTATTGAGCAAAAACTCAAAGTCTTTTAAAAAGTGTGTTTGATGAGTGATTATTCAAGATTCTACGTGGTGCCAAACTCCTCTATCAGCACGTAGTAACGTCGGGTTCATCCTGTTGCGGTATCATGTAAAGAAGTTAAAAATGTTATGTACACAAATTATGTACAAATGTGAGAGGAGAGGGGGATTAGGAGCCTACTATCATGATTTGTACAAAATAATTGATATCCATAGTAAAATCCTAAAGAAGCGATGAATAGTTTTTCGAGTTGTATGTAGGAATTTGGGAAAAAATCATCTGGACGGATAAACCCGACTATACCAACCCAAACCCGTCATTTTCAGTCGTTGTTGTTTGAATCGGTCTGGCGATTAAAAAATTCGGATGGAATTGGGTCCTAGCAATTGAAAGCGGCAACAACCGAAATGACTGTTTTCACATGACGAACATAAAATGACTGAACTGTGTAAGTGTATAGATAATTATGTACTCTTTCTGCTTTGTTCAATTTCAATATTTGTGCATCTTTAAAAATTGTTTTTATTAAGTAATTTGAAATATTTTTTATAATTATAAAAATATTATTTAATAAAACAAGATCTATCAAACAAAAATTCATATTGCATATAAAAAGAATTATAAATTCAATAATATAAGTTATATTTTGATAGTTCTGGAATTATAAAAGTGAGAAAATAAATTGGGACGGATGCAATATAATATAAATTTGTGGCAAATTACGTTAAAAATGAACTAAGCCTTTCTTGAAGTTTTATTGAACGTTAGGGATTTCTTGTGATTTGATGGAATGGTTTTGATCGTCTTCTCGTCTGATCTGTAAAAGAGTTTGAAATCGATATAGTATCTCACCAACACCCTTCCGATACCAAAGTTAGCTTTAAGATGGAGGAAAAAGATGTAAAAAAAGGATACACTCTATATCGAATTAGACAGAATGTTCGAACATTATACCATAAGGCCTGCCTTGGTTATATAAGGTTTCTGTTATGTTTTAGCATCCTGGCAAAATTACAGGAGACAATTAGCCTTATCCTCTTAGAGAATAGGTCCACTGAATCTTCTTTATGTTTATCTTGTATCTTAAACGTGCATATCTATTGCGCAATGAGTAACTTAGATAAGCTTTAATAGGAACACATTTAGAGAATGTTTATCATGTGTGTAATGGAGTATAAAGAGTTCCATCAGCTCCAATTTACCCTATTTAGTCATACCAAGAGCATGAGCTAACCGAGTAGAACTTAGGCTGAGCAGAGTACGTTGTCAGCTTAGCTTGTCGATTATCCTGCGCATCAGTTACTCCCCTTGTTTCTGAGCAGACTCTTGTTTTATGAAGAAATACCAACGATCATACAAAGGAGAATTGACGATTCACTTTTACCTTATTTTACGCATTGCATTTAATGTTGTATCAGGGCCTTTTGATAGGTGTTTACACGTGTCCTCCATCTCACCCTTAGTTGTGCAACCAAATGGACGGTCTCTATTTGAAGACGGTTGAAGGGAACTTTAAAATACACCCTTTGGCTCTTCATTTTTGTTTTTCTTACTTTCGAAACCCAATGAGGCAAATTTGTTGTCATTGCCATACTTCGCAAGCTCTGAAGTCGAACACATTCAGGGAACTACCGTGGATTTCTAGGTACGTCTATATTTCTCTCCTGCTTTCTTTTCGAGACTGGCTGATCGTAGGGTATTTGCCTTAGATCCCCAAAGATTAGGACACAGTTGGTCTTTCTTTTTCCTTCAATTGTGTCGATATCTCCACTTTCATTCGCATTATCCTTCGTTTGGGGAGTTCGCTCATTCCCCAGTCATTCAAGGATACTATAAAGATATTTTTGATATTATCCATCCTACTATTCCTCAAATTCAAGAGATGGCTGCCCGTAGATAGTTGTCTAGGATCCCTGCTCCTGTAGGCTCAAACCTGGAGAGAAAGTTAAACACTGACCAAACGTTGCACCCTAATCAGCCGTGAAAGTGGAAGAGTTGGCGCAACCTCCGCCGTCCTATTTTTGCCAGTAGGCTTCGTTTACTGATCACAGAACACCTCAACAGCTCAACTACAACTACTCAACTCTAGGGGCTTCTTCTTATGGAGACCACTAGCGCAACCTCCGTCGTTTAACAATTGTAGAAGTTTCCTCTAATTTTTTTTTTTTTTTTGGGTATTCGACAAGAAGAAGTTCGGTTGCTGCTGAAAAATCGACCTTGGTCGAGATCGGATATTCTGCCAGAACATCCGAAACCGGCCAGAACTCACCGGACCTACCGATATCTTGGATGGAACGGAACAGACTCCAAGGTGCCTCATTTTGGCTCTAGTATGAGGCGGGATTCATAACT
>JABCMJ010028187.1:0-19067 GCA_014822125.1 Arbutus unedo | reverse complement strand
ATAGCTGGCCAACGGCAACAGCGCGCTCATGTGTGGTCAAAGTGATAATAAAGTGCGAGCTCGCTCACTCAAAAAAATTGTATGACTCTGGAGGCCAAGCCCATATGAAAACTTGGCTTTAATATGCCCAACTTGTTCTTTATATTTTTCCAATATGGACAAGGTTTCAAAATCCACAATTTATCTTTCTTTCAAACACTCAATTTGATGTAAAATTTCTTTCACTCCTTAAAATCATTTTGATTTATTTTTTACATGGTGTTAATCTCCCGACATTGAAGATTACCGAACACCGCAGGTCAGTGCCAACCAACGTATGGGATCCATTTTAATTTAACTCCAAAGTAGCTAATACGAACCATTTTTCCGACAATGTATTCAACTATGTATATGTTAATGGAATTTTTCCATTCCCTGAATCTGTAACAAAATTGAAGCTTTAATTCCAGATTTTTTTTCAAATTTAGCACCGAAAACAGGGGAATTAAGATGACGCTGTGAAAAGGTCATCAGCACATCATCTGATGATTAGTGTAGTAATATTAATAGTTGTTTCTTACCCACTTTCCGTCAACCTACTTTCAGTTCAAATCGCAACACACATTTGGTTGACCATAGGCCATATGCTACACTTTGAATCTACTTTTGACAACCATTTATTTTGTACTTGTGTTTTTTGTTTCTTAAAATAAGCAATATTCAATATTTTTAAAAGGCGTTTTTACGGTCTCGCTCTCGCTCTTGCTTCCATTCACACACCCGTATTGTGTGATTTTTCATTCTCCTTGCGTATTTTGAATTAGTGACATTTGTGTTCGTGTACATAAAAAATAAAGAGGAATGTTACGGACACAGATATGTGAATGCATATATGTCCGTAATCGTTCGATGTACATAAGTCTCACACTATTCTTATAGGACTCACACATATTTGGTGGCTACGTACGCGTTTGCATGTCCAAATTATTTCCAGAAATCAAACCAAATGTTTATTGTCATCATCAATTTAAGGTGATAGTTGACATGGTAAACACATGTAATGAATGAAGTAGAAACTTCTCAAGTGAAACACTTTATACGAGGAATAAAATGAACTCTGCACAAATATTAAATTCACATGATATTTTTCACCTCTTACCAACCCAACTCAAGAAAAAAAATGTTTGACATATATTTCGGCCGCCCCTAACACATTTTCCACTCACCTTTTGAAGCTAATGATCCCTATAAAAACCCCATCAACTCAACTCTTCATTTCCACCATCTAAATTCCCTCTCTCTATTTCTCTCAAGTTCAAAATATTCGAAAGTGTCAAAATTAGAGAGATGGAGTTGAAACAAGCACAATTGCTCATTTTGCTTCTAACTGTTGCTTCCATGGTAGCAGTTGGAATGGCACGCAAGGATATTTCTGCAACCCAACGTTGGAACTTTGGGTTTAACTACACAGATTGGCTTGCCAAACACCGAAATAATGATACTGGGTCAGGGCCTAACAGGATCATCGTCGGTGGGTCTGCTAAGTGGCAGTTTGGGTTCAACTATACTGATTGGGCTCTCAAAAATGGCCCATTTTATGTCAATGATACTCTGGGTAAGTTGATGGTACATATTCTTAGTTGTTAGAGATAAAGCAATCATGCATGGATATATTCATTTTATGATCGTAACATATATAAAATATTGGTTGCAGTGTTCCAATATGACCCTCCAGTCGACAACTCTTCGCACCCTCACAGCGTGTATTTGTTCACCAACTTTTGGAGCTTCTTGAAGTGTGACCTGAGCGGAGCTAGGCGAGTGGCGGACCCGACGCAAGGAGGTGGAGAAGGATTCAAGTTCCGGTTGAAGAGATGGCAACCGTACTTCTTTGCCTGCGGGGAAAGTAATGGCTTCCATTGCAACAATGGAAACATGAAGTTTGCTATCATGCCATTGTTTCGCCACTGGCACGGTTGATGCTGTGGGAGCTACTAGGTTTGGAAAGATGCAGTGCTGCTACCTGCTTGATCGATTTATTTACAAATAATGCAATTTTTTTGCTGTTGCTTAATTTCTTCTTCTTTATTTTTTTCATATGTTTCTGATGTGGATAACAATTGTTATCGAATAAAGTATGGGATAATAATGAATAAACGAAGAGTCGATCGATCCTATTTTCTCATGCTATTGGATTCCATGCTTTACTAAAGCATTCTCTAACCTATATTTAGGACTTTGAATTGAACTTGGCGAACTTGAAGTAGCACAAATTATTGGTATCATTTGTCAGGAGATTTATGTTGGTTGTACCAACTACAGTACTTGAGTTAGTCTAGGTTACTTATCCTGGTTCAGGTAGTCTATGTTGGTGAAGATGGGGTAATATTGCGTTAACGTGCATATTAATTTTTTAGAAATTAGTATGCACTTGGTTGCTAACAAATCGCCCCGAGAATACAATGAAGAACATTTTTTTTTTTTTGTTTGGCAGCTGTTTGCACACCTGAAATTAGACCAAAACTATCAAAAAGTTTCTAGATTGCATGCCAAGAAATTAAAAACTTGTTTCTGCAGTAAACAAATTCCAGTAATGAAAATAAAAGAATTACAAAATGTAGAAGTTCAATTGCGTTTATATTGAGAGAATGATTGTAGGAAAGAGTGTGAAAAAATAGCTACGAAATTACCATTTAATTGCAGTTTCTACCGTGTGATTGTTGATGATCGTGATTGATAAAAATCAATGGTATTGATCGAATGCCACAAGAGCACATACCACGTGTCCAAGTGTCAAGTGTGCCATTAATAGTGTCACATTGCTCCACGTGCAGGCACGTGCGTGATTTATTGTGCACCCAAGCATACTGCCTAGCACATGTTTTTTCAAACTTACTTTCTTTGTTGACACTTATAACCCCTTTCATTTCTTTCTCTCTTTTTTATGTGAGACTAAATATATCTAAGCTGTGAGAAATTGCTTTCTTAGTTGGCACTTATTTAAATCCTTATAATCTCATTTTATTAGTCACAACGTCAAATTAAGAAATTCTCATTTATTTGTTGTCAGAAATTAAAACATTAACCGTGGCTGTGATGTTTGAAATGAAAAGACGAAAATACCGGGCCCTTCCCGAGTTTACATATGAATTTAAAGAAAATAAATTAACAAAGCTATCTAAGGGTATGACAGTCACGTGTTGGTCTCCCTGTCGGTAGCTTTCGACTCCACTTGCTCAACCGGATCCTCTGTTTGCACATCTACATCTGATATGAAACATTAGGAACGAAGAAGTTGCACCAATGAGTATTGAAACTCGGTAAAAAAGATTACTCAAAAATCAAACCCAAACAAAAAAAACGCATACAACAAGATGTACAAGAATAACCGATCAACAACAGCAACAGATACAAGAACAAACATTGTTGTAAAATGGATAACAACAGATGCTGATATAAAACAAAGCGATAAAATAAAACGTAAGTGAATTATGTTCTTTGTCTTCATTTAATCGGGACAACGCCCGGTGGGACTCTAATTCACATGAAACATGGCACTCTATCCCACAGAGCAGGTATGTGAAACTCTAACCCCAATAACTCACCTCGGGACTCAAACCCGAAAATAAGTAAATATAGGGACTCTAACTCGGAGAATGATTGAATAGAGGACTTTAACTCACCAATCGAAACTCTAACCTCGAAAACATTAAACAGCACGATGGCTTCAACATTTTAATGTCTTAATCAGACTTCCATCAATTATTCAGACACTATAACAACATATATACGATAGCCATAAACACCATAGATAACAATCATACACTCAAACATCGTCACACGAGGCTATCTTGCTTTCACAAGATCCCACGGAGATCTGTAGACATAAACAAAATACGGTAGATACTTGTGCAACGTGTACATGTTTTCTGGGTATGAAATAACAGTCTGGAATAGAGCCCGTGGGCCCGATCTACACTTTGAAAATACTAAAAATATTTTGAATTTAGGCAGGTCGCTCGATGTGTCAAAGCTTGCTCAAGCGAGCCTCAAGATTTCATGCCCTAGATGAATTTTCACATTCTGGATCAACTAGTCAGACTCCGTAATTTGGTAGGTCGCTCGAGCGAGCCTTCATTTTACAGGTTCTGACTAAAACAGTTTCAGAAAATCTAAAGTAAGTCACTCTAGTGGCCACAGCTTGCTTAAGCGAGCCATCATGTTTTTCAAAATCTAGAACTCTCTCTGATCTCTGAAATTTCAACACAAACAAAACCATAAAGTACACGATATGGTCCTAAAACATGCAATTGAAATCATAAAATAAGTTCCTAAGGGTTGGAGATAAACTTTCCTACCTCGATTCATCGAGAATCATGAAGATTTAGTAGTCAATTCGTTGGAAAAGGGTGAACAAAATCTCTCCTCAAGAACACCCAAAAATACTTTGAAAACCTTCAAACTCTCTCCCTAATTTCCTTTCGATTTCAAGTGTTTGTGATTCGTAAAAGAAAAGTGATACCCAAAAGTGATATTTATAATGAAAACCCATATTAATGCGTGATAATCAACCATCAAACCTTAGATTTAAAAAACTAAAAAATGTCTTTTCCTCCATTAATGGACTTGAAAACCCTCACTAATCGTTCATAATGGAGGCCGCTCGAGCGACCTCAAAAAAAAAAGCCCGAATTCTAGTAATTTAAGAACAGATATTTAAGTACGATATTAAATGATTAATATTATTTAAAATTTTAATTAAAACTCAGGGTTATTACAAGGATGGCATAGTAGGCAAGCTTCGAATTAGCGATCCTAAATAGCAAACCAGACATATCACACACACTAATTTTCTTATCCGTAAGTAATTGAAAAACCGGACTCATGAATTGGCCTTGGGTCTATATCATGTTTTATGAGTGCTTTACAGATTGACCAAGTTGCATAAGAATCGGCACCACTTCTTACACTCACATAGGTAGACTTATCAAAAGTGTCCCAATTACTTAATTACTTCAACAAACCTATTATGAACCTATTAAGAGCTTACGCTCAACCTCCCTAACTTCATTCCTGCTACCAAACACTTTCCTTTTCGGGTAGTAATTTATCTATAGTGCTTGCAATCACTTCATATGATGTAGTTTGTATCAAGCGCAGAGTCGAGTTTTCATTATTGGTGATTAATTATGTGAGCCTAAGTCCTATCTAATTTGATGTCTTACCCACCAAATCTCTTACAAGTCCTTTTGTAAACAGATCTGCTAAATTCTGGCTAGACCTCACAACGTTAATGGTTATCACACCAATTGTGAGCAATCATCTCACATAATTATGCTTTAGGCCAATATGCCTAGATTTTCTATTATAAAATTGGCTATAAGCCCGTGAGAGTGTAGCTTATGTCACACCTCAAACTCTAAGCGCCTTGTTTTATTCGCGGATTAGGTTCACGGTATTGGACTATTCGTGCCTAATTCTGCGCAATCCCATGTTTGGTTCTCCAAAATTGAACCATGACAAATAATCTCAAAATTATTATAATACATATATGTAGAATACTATTTTATTCTAAGGAGAGGAGTGTGACTCATTTAATTCCGTATGTATCAACCATTGATCCACTGCTTTCGACCACCACCGTCATCGCCACCGCCGCCGCCACCCACCACCCACCACACCACCGCCACATATGTATATCCACTGCAATTCTAGCAAAACATCTCTGTTCAAAATCTCAAACATCCGAGTGGGATATCCTAAAAATAATCCAATACAAATCAAACATGTGATTAGGTGACTAGTATTAAAACAGTACTAGGACTATTAATCCCGCCAATTTTAAACCGCGAATCAAATGAAGCCTAAGGGTATGATATGAATATAAAATAAGTCATAACATGATCACAATATAATAAAACCCATAATAAATTTTAATTTGTCACATCAATTATGAAAATATAATAAACAAACATGAATTCGGACCCACAATGCTCAATAAAATAACATATCAACAAAAAGCAAATAAAACTTGATACTAAAGCTCTAAATTATCCTTCAAGGCACCAACCCCTTGAATCTCTTTTATTACCTGAAAAGTAATCAATTTAACAACATAAGCCGAAACTAGTATAAGATTACGTGTTAATAGTAGAATAATGAGGATAGCTTGTTCCACATATCAAAACATATATGATTTTTGTCAGTACAAAAGTATATACATAGTTCGAAAAAGGTTTGAGTCAGGCTATATTTTTGAGCCATATCGTGTCTTTTTTTCGTTAAGTCTAGTCAATGTTGTGTGGAGTTTAGAAGTCAAGTTGTTATTTGGACACGATGAACGGAAAACATAGTGACCGAGAGCATAATATTTGAGAGCGTGACATACTAACAATTGGAAACGTAGAGATCGAGAACACAGTAATCAGAAACATAGAGATTGAAATTATAATGAACGAAAATATCACACTTAGATAATAATTTGACAATCTAGCTTGATGTGGTCATTATCACGATCGTAGATGCATGACTTGTCTAAAACAAGTTAATAAGTTGAAATGATAATTGTGTGATACTATACCTGACATTGTTAGCATTTCCACATCTATAATATTTTAAGCATCATCATATAGTATGGGTAACCAGTAGGATTATTTACGGAGCCTCATAACTTGTGGTGTAATTTTTTACTCCTGGCATTTCATATCATGTGTTGAAGATGGGATCGAAGAACTTGCATATCCGGTCGACGACTATGCTCTTGACACTAACTTCACTGAGCCTTGGTTCACTTAGTTTGAGTGCTCTGTAGACCTTTTAAAGGTTATTTTGGAAATGTAATTTGTTTTGGAACAAACTTTAACTTCACAATTCAATATGGTTGTAAAACTCAAATTTCTTTACTTTTATCCGTTTGAATGAAAGAAATTAAGCAAACGGATTTTTGAAAAATTATTTTCGTAACGTCTCCTGTTGGAACTTATGGCTCATATAGAGCGGGCCAGAATTCGAGCGTAGTGGAGTGGAGCAAGGGAAGCAAAGCGACCGAAGTAGAGCGGAACGGAGCGAATTAAATTAGAGTTTGACTGTATGACCTAATTAGAGCGGAACAGAGCGAATTAAATTAGAGTTGATTTACCTAATTAGAATTGGATAGGATTGGAATAAATTATATCTATAAATACTTTCTATTGTATAATCCTAGACAATATATCAAATAATAAATCTCGTTCCGCTCCCATGGATGTACCCTGTTTTGGGGAATCACGTAAATCTTGTGTTGATTTCTTTACTGTTTCGTATTCAATATTATGTGTGTAATTGAGTGATTACGCTAACATCTCCGAAAATCAGGGTGTTACATGTACTTGGCCCAAAAAAATTTCATTGTTAATTTGGCTTTAAATTTGTTTGAAATTATTCATTTGATTTGACAAGAGCAATCTTAAAAGTAAAAAATAGAATAAAAAGCTTCAACAAAATTGATGCTTTCCAGAATTTCTTCAAATTTTCAGAACGAAAAGAGGGGAATTAATTAAGATGTAATCATTTTTATAAAAATAAAATGACGCTGTAAAAAGGTCATAAGCACATCATGTGGTGATTTGTGTAGTAGTATTAATAGTTGTTTCTTACCCACTTTCCGTCAACCCATTTTCAGTTCAAATCGCAACACACATTTGGTTGACCATAGGCCATATATGCTAGATTTTGAACCTAACAACCATTTAATTTTGCACATGTGTTTTTCGTTTCTTAAAATAAGCAATATTCAATATTTTTGAAAGGCGTTTTCACGTTCTCGTTCTTGCTTCTATTCACACACCCGTATTGTGTGATTTTTTGTGCTAATTGTGTGTTTTGAATTAGTGACACCCGCGTTCATGTATGTAAAAAATAAAGAGGAATGTTACAGATACAGATATGTGAATGCATATATGTTCGTAATCGTTCAATGTACATAAGTCCCATACTGTTCTTATAGGATTCACACACATCGGGTGGCTACGTATACATTTGTATCCAAAAAGCTGTGTCCAAATTATTTCCGGAAATCAAACTAAATGTTCGTTGTCATTATCAAATTTAAGGTGATAGTTGACATAGTAAACACATGTAGTTAGCTCACAAATGAAGAGGAATTCTTCTCAAGTGGAAGACTTTACCAGGGATAAAATGAACTACACAAATATAATTAATTAATTCACATCATATTTCCTACCAACCCAACTCAGGAAAAAAAATTGCTTGACATATATTCCGGCTGCCCCTAACACATTTTCCACTCACCTTTTAAAGCTAATTATCCCTATAAAAACCCCATCAACTCAACCCTTCATTTCCACCATGTAAATTCCCTCTCACTATTTCTCTCAAGTTCTCACTATTTCTCTCAAGTTCAAAATATTAGAGTGTCAAAATTAGAGAGATGAGGTTGAAACAAGCACAATTGCTCATTTTGCTACTAACTGCTGCTTCCATGGTAGCAGTTGGAATGGCACGCAAGGATATTTCTGCAACTCAACGTTGGAACTTTGGGTTTAACTACACAGATTGGCTTTCCAAACACCGGAACAATGATACTGGGTCAGGGCCTAATAGGATCATCGTCGGTGGGTCCGCTAAGTGGCAGTTTGGGTTCAACTACACTGATTGGGCTCTCAAAAATGGCCCATTTTATGTCAATGATACTTTGGGTAAGTTGATGGTATATATTCGTATTTGTTAGAGACACTACAATCATGCATGGATACATTCATTTTATGATCATAATATATATAAAAACTTGTGGTTGCAGTTTTCCAATATGACCTTCCAGTGGACAACTCCTCGCACCCTCATAGTGTTTATCTATTCACCAACTTTTGGAGCTTCTTGAAGTGTGACCTGAGGGGAGCCAGGCGAGTGGCAGACCCGACACAAGGAGGCGGAGAGGGATTCGAGTTCCGGTTGAAGAGGTGGCAACCATACTTCTTTGCATGTGGAGAAAGTAATGGCTTCCATTGCAACAATGGAAACATGAAGTTCGCTATCATGCCATTGTTTCGCCGCTGGCGCGGTTGACGCTGTGGAAGCTACAAGGTTTGGGAAGAGGAAGTGCTACTACCTGCTCGATCGATTTATTTACGAATAATGTAATTTTTTTTTGTTGTTGTTTAATTTCTTCTTCTTAATTTTTTTTATATATTTTTAATGCGGATAACATTTGTTATTGAATAAAATATGGGATAATAATAAATAAACGAAGAGTCAATCCATACTATTTTCTCACACCTACATACAATGTAGCAAGACTTGAATTCACTTAGTTTGATTATAAGAGTGAGAAAATGTGGGTAGAAATAGGACCTAGTTTTGCAGTTTAATACATGTATTCTTGAATTGCTATTGGATTCCATGCTTTATTAAAGCATTCTCTAACCCATTGAGAACTCTGAACTTGGCTATTGGTATCATTTTGTCACGAACATCTAGAGATTTTGTCACCAATGTACAGTACTTGAGTTATTTCAAGTTAGGGTAAATTTCACCTATCTCCCCTGAGCTTAACGACAAATGCACTGCTCTCTCTTGTAGTTCTGGCAATTGCATTGTTCTTTTTTACTTTATAAAGTATTCTTCTGACACCCCCCCTCCCGTTAGTTTTTAGGATGCTTTTCGCCATGATATTGCTTGAGTCGGACTATGATTGATTCCATGAGGTATCTTTAGCCGAACTGCGTCTTGAGCCGAGTTGTCATTAGTCGTGTCACGTATTAAGTCAAGTTATGTCATAAGTTGGGTTATGTTATTGAGCCATGTCGTGTCATTTGAAATAAAATCTAGTGTAGTTGAAGTAGGATATTTTGATGTCGGACACGACGTACGAAAAAATATAATGGTCGGGAGTATAATGATTAGAAACATGACACATGGGAGCCAATGTTCGGAAACGCTAATAGGGGTCAGAATTACCATATCAAACGGGAGCATCATAATACAAAAATTATGATTTGACTTACGAACAATGCTTGCGATGCCCTTGACTAAAACTTTGGAAATGGATTTTGATACAAACTGTACTGTCAGACACTTGATTTGGAAATGTTAGAAACATGGACTAATTAGGCATTGACCTTAAATTCTTCATTGAAACTTATCAGCTGAGTTGTACTTTAATTGTTTAAATCTCCACATTTACATGTTAATTGCTCCGTTAGCTATTAATTACTCTGATCTTGTACATATATTGGGAAGTACAAGTATAATTATTTATTGAGTCTTATTGCTCATGGTACAATTTCTCTATGTCTGACTTTTCACACCAAGTACTGAGGACAATATTGAAGAATCCGAGTTTTAGGTGGTTGAAGACAACAACCCCAATAAAAACCTAATTGTGCCCTGGTTCACTTAGATTAAATTTGTGCTATGTAATTCCTTTTTTCAAATGCAATTCCTTTAAATTCAGTGTTTGTAATCGATCCAAACTACTGTGTTGCTGATTACAAATATGAAAGTTGATTGGGTCGTAGTTAATTTTTTTTTTAAATCTAACGTCTCTTGAAATTCAGGACGTTACAATTTTCATGTTCTCTGCGCGGGCGAGCAAGAGAGAGAGAGAGAGAGAGAGAGAGCTCGGTTCAAAAGGCCATCGATTGGTTGGTTCCTTTGGCCGATTAAACCGTTTTATCTTGGCAGACATATGTCGATGTAACCTTCAACACTCGCCGTGAGATGACGAATCTATTTTAATGAAATTGTAATTTCACAAGACTCGATTCGGTACTCTATTCAGTTATGTATTTGTTTATGTAATTTTCCTTCCCCGAATCTGTATGATTTTTTTTTCCAATTGTCTAAATCTTGTTCATGGTTAATGAAGTTATTTTCTGAAATGAAATCCTATTATTATTCTCAAATTTTTCCTACAAGTCGAACTTATCAACTTGATAAAATCTTATCTAACAACAAGAAAAAGGAAAGAAAAAAGGTTATTTTTCATTGTATTAAAAATCTCACATGATGAAATACTAGTCCTAGAAAACTATGATTAGGTTTGGCCTCATTTTCTTTTGTTAATTTTGTTTTAAATGTATTTGAAATTATTCATTCATTTTGACGAGAGCAATATTAAAAGTAAAAATTGGGATAAAAAGTTTAAAAAAATTGGTGCTAGCTTTCCAGAATTTTTTCAAAATTTCAGCACGAAAACGGGGGAATTAAGATGTAATTATTTTCAGTAGTGCTACATACACATTATTTTTGCACATTATTTTTACACATCATTCAAAACTACGTCGTATGTGCAAAAATAATGTGTAAAAATGATGTGTGTGTATCATTTTTGAATTATTTTTATAAATATAAAATAACGCCGTAAAAAGGTCACCAGCACATCATGTGGTGATTAGTAGCAGTATTATTTGTTGTTTCTTACCCACTCTCCATCAACCTATTTTCAATTCAAATCGCAACACACAAATTTGACTTAATTTTCTAGCGTATGCCATGGTTTTATCTCTGTTGTGGCAGCTTCACCAACTTTTTACTTAAAATAAGCTATTTAGTTTAGAGTAATACTAGGACACAGATCATCCGGACACATCTGTGGGCCCCATGTGTATCCATCAGTCCCAGACATATTTGTGTCCGGATAAAAAAGAATAGTCGATTTTAATCACGGTTGGTTTACAACCGTGATTAAAAAAAAAAGTGTCAAACAACGCAGTTTTATAAAAATATTTTTTCCCTTTACGTGCACCGATTATTGATGCAGGTACTCCATGTGAGAAAAATATACAGAGCTTGATAATCAATACTGCAACTCTATGGGATGGAGCCCATATATGTATGAGATCTACGACGTTCCTTCCCGCTATGTTTTTTGAATAAGGTTTAGCGTTATATATGAATGTTGGAAAAATAGTTTGGAAAATATAATTTTAGCTACGTTTGAATTAAAATTAGTGTGAGTTACACATAATTTTATGTGTGAATTCAAGTGACAATGTGTTTACATGCACGTAAAGCTTAAGATTGTATACTTGGTTGGACAAAATTATTTATATGTGAAATAGAAATTGAATCTAAAATAAACTCTAAAGATTGATAATTTTGGGTGAACGTGATTTTAGTCCTACATAGAAAAAATGTGAAACTTTCAAATGGCTTATATAGCATCACATTGGTTAAAGGTTTGGGTCCCAAGGACACCCCACTTTTGTAGATGGAGAAGGACTTAGGTAGTATGGGCTTTGGCCCAAACTACCACACATACGCACCGTCGCTGGCCGGCCATGCCGAGCCGGGTTCGGGTCATTAAGATAATATTCTTTTTGTTGAAAATTTATTTAATTAAATAATTAATTTATTAATTAAATTAATTTCTTTTTAGAATTTTATTTATTGAATCTAGCTAACCTGTTTGGACCAACCCGTTTGTTTCTGACCTGCGTGGCCCAACCGAATTTGACCGTTAGTCTTGGGCTGGTTCCTGACCGTTTAAATGCCCAACGGCTACAACCTTTGGGTCGAACCAATGCAACTGAACCGAATCGGTTTTTTTAACCGAACCGGTGCATGATTTTATCTGTTTTAGGTCGAACTAGTGCAACTCTTGGATAGAGTTGCACCTTTTTACAGCCTATAAATAAGGGCCATTCCAGTCCATAATTTCGTACTTCAGAGTTCAGACCTTCCATCTTGCATTCATACCATTTTGCCCGCATTATATTTCTGTTCTTTGTGTGAGAGAGAATCCAGTGCATTTTCTGGTTCGACAGACTAGTAGTTTACAGTACTGCTACTACTAGTATTGATCGTTGCATCTTGAAAAACAGACGCCAACTCATCTCATATCATCGTAGCGAGGGTATTTTGTCTTAAAGAGATTGTGTCCAACACAAATCTCGATCAGTAAGTATTCGTGTTCTATCGACTAGTCCACCAATTGCTTGGTCGCTGAAATTCGTTCGCAAACCAAGTAAGTTTTTGTAATATTATTTTATATTAGTTTTCTGTTTTTCTTATACATAACAGATTTTTATACAAAACAAATTATTAATAGTCTGACTAACAATCTTAAGACAAAATAGTATTTTCTAGACTATTACAAATCTGTTTCTTGACAAAATTTATAAACAGTTTCCAATTTGATTTTGTTTAATCTATTATGTGAAAGAAAGGAAAAAAAATTAATACTGTGATTCAATTCTGTTTTTGCAATCTTAGACAGATTTATTGTTTCTGCAATCTATTTTTCAATCTGTTCTTTAGACAGAATTTTTCGTACATTCTGTTCTACTTCTACAAATTCATTTTATATTTCTGACGCTTGTTTACTTGTGTTATTTAAGATGACAGACGTGCAGCAAACTCCTACACCCGCTACTTCTAAGATACTAACAGTGGCAGTTGCGATACCGACAGTAGTTCTTATGAATCATGGGGAGAAACCCGAGAAGTTCAATAGAACAGAGTTTAAGAGATGGCAGCAAACGATGTTGTTCTATCTTTACAACTCTCAACCTTCTTAGGGTTCTCCGTGAAAATGTTCCAACTTTGACGGAGAGTAATACCGATGCACAGAACGTTGCAGCGGCGGATGCTTGGCAGCATACCGATTTCTTATGTCGGAACTATATCCTCAATGGGTTGGATAACACATTGTACAATGTTTATAGTTCACTCAAGACGGCCAAAGAACTCTGAGATTCTTTGGATAATATGAAAAAAAAGAGTATGCAAGTACAATATTGGGCATTTTTTAGGATGATACATCACGAGAAAAGGTTCAAAACTAAAATTATATAAATTAAATCTAAGAAATATAAACATAAACATTTGATCAGGATCGCAAAAGGAGTACACAAGAAAATGGTTTCAGATTGAACATTACAGATCTCCATAAATCTACCTACACAAGGAAAAAAACAAATAAATAAATAACCACTTTTAGGCATCATTGCAAAATCACTCCCAAACAACACATCAACCTTGAAGTAAAGCCAAAGAGCAGTGCTGCGGACACAAATACATTTAAATTTGTTCGATGTATGTAAGTTTCACGTGATCCTTATTAGAATCACACGCATTGGATGGCTACAAACACATTAGTGTTGGAAATCAAACTAAGTATTTATTGTCATTATCAATTTAAGGTGACAGTCGACAGGTAAACACAACTCACAAATGAAGAAGGAACTTCTCAAGTGGAAGACTTTACCAAGAATAAAATGAACTCTACACAAATATTCAATTCACACCATATTAATTTTCCATCTCTTACCAACCCAACTCAAGAAAAAAATGCTTGCACATATATTTCGACTTTCCCTAACACATGTTCCACTCACCTTTTGAAGCTAATTATCCCTATAAAAAACCCATCAACTCAACCCTTCATTTGCACCATCTAAATTCACTATCTACCAAATATTTAAGTGTCAAAACTAGAGAGATGGGGTTGAAACAAGCACAATTGCTCATTCTGCTACTTACTGTTGCTTCCATGGTAGCAGTTGGAATGGCAGATAAGGATATTTCTACAACCCAACGTTGGAACTTTGGATTTAACTACACAGATTGGCTTGCCAATCACAAGAATAATGATACTGGATCAGGACCCAGCAGGATCGTTGTCGGTGGATCCGCTAAGTGGCAATTTGGGTTTAATTACACTAATTGGTCTCTAAAAAACGGCCCATTCTATGTCAATGACACTCTGGGTAAGTTGATATGCATGCTACATATTCTTACTTGTTAGAGACCCTACAATCATGCATGGATATAGTTATTGTATGATCGTAATATATTTAAAAAACGATTGTGGTTATAGTGTTCCAGTATGACGCTCCAGTCGATAACTCCTCGCACCCTCACAGTGTTTATTTGTTCACCAACTATTGGAGCTTCTTGAAGTGTGACCTGAGGGGAGCCAGGCAAGTGGCGGACCCGACACAAGGAGGCGGAGAGGGATTCGAGTTCCGATTGAAGAGGTGGCAACCATACTTCTTTGCCTGCGGCGAAAGTAATGGCTTCCACTGCAACAATGGGCTCATGAAGTTCGCCATAATGCCATTGTTTCGCCGTTGTCATGGTTGATGATGCTGGGGATGTAGGCTTGAGAAGATGCTGCATGTTCGATCGATTTATTATTTACGAATAATGCAATTTTTTTTTGCATTCTTTTTTTTTCTTTTTTCTTTTTTTTTTAAATTTCTGCTGTGGATAACATTTGTTATCAAATAAAGTTCTTGGGAGAATAATGAATAAACAAAGAGTCGATCGAACCTAGTTTCTCGCACCTACGCACAAAGTGGCAAGACTTATCCATTCACCTAATTGCTTTGCTTATAAGAGTTGGAAAATGTGGGTAAAAATTGAGAGCCTAGTTTTGCAATTTAATACATGTATTCTTGAATTGCTATCGGATTCCATGCTTTATTAAATCATTCTCAAACCTATTTCCAAATTCGAACTTGAAGTAGCACAAATTATTGGTTCATTTTGTCATGAACATCTAGAGATTTATGTCTGTATTGTAAGTTGTCACTTTGAGGTTTGATGGTGAGGATATCTTATAAGGCGTTTTTGAGTCTTTCCCATGTCTCATGAAATTACTCATCATCCAGTTGGGTAAACTGAATGATAACTCGCCTATATTGTTGAGTTTTGCCCATGAAAAAATGTTTCTTTAAAAATTCTTCAATTAATTGCTCCCACGTGAATATGGTTTGGGCGGGTTGTGTGGTAAGCATCACAACTGAAGTCATTTATACACACCGTGAAGTAGATTTTTAAAAATTCTTCAATATGTTTAAAAACTAAACACAAAATACATTTAAAAAATAATTATTTCAAAAACTATCGAAAATAAAATAGATCTTTCATACCTATAAGATTTTATTCAATACTTCTTTAAATTTCCTTTTTCTTTCTGTCTCAATTTCCCTTCTCTTTTCTCTGCCAATCTTCTCCGCAACCGATTTCTCTTATAAAATCAAAATATCAAAGTTTGTCATTAATTTCATTTTTAATTATTACAACCCTTAAATACTATTTACATTATTGTGACTTGACTTGTGTCATTCACATCCACTAGTTCATATCATCTACTATATATTTACTAATTTATTTAAATTTTTTCCAAACGAAAATATAAAAATTATACTAAACTTTTCTCTGAAATAAATTTGTCGTACTAAATTATTCCAAACTAAATAGAGCCTCTGTGGGAGAAATTCTCTTCGAGTGATTGTATCTCTTAGTAATGAAGGGGGAGATCTAGAGTTTGAGCCGGAGAAAAATAGAACGCACTCTTACGAGAGTCGAACTTATAAACTTGCTAAAATCTTATTTAACAACAAAACGAAAAAGACAAAAAGGGATACACCCATATAAGAATTAGGAAGTCAGGTTATTTTAATTTTCATTCTATTAAAAGTCTCACATGATGAAATACTAGTCCTACAATATTTAAGTTTGATACTTCCCTCCTTTCAAGTTTTCAGAATGAAAACGAGGGATTAATAATTACGATGTAATTATTTTATTTTATAATAAAGATAAAATGATGCTATAAAAAGGTCATGAGCACATCATCTGTCAACCTATTTTCAGTTCAAATCGCAACATAAAAATTTGGCTTAATTTTCAAACATATGCAATTATATCTCTGTTGTGGCAGCTTCACCAACTTTTTACTTAAATTAAGCTATTGAGTTTTGATTTGGTTGACCGCACAATTCTAGTCAATGGTAAGACTTTAAATCTACTTTTAAAACCCATGCATTTTGTACATTTAGCAGCTTTATATGTTACGACGCGTACTGAATTGCACCCGTTTATTTGCTAACGGTTAAAATTTTAAAAGGAATATAAGAAATACAGTAGAAGAAAACGTTTTAGTATAGTGATATATATAGTTATAAATAATTTGTTTAAGCATTTTTTAAAAACGAATATGAGTAAATGAATGATGTTTTCGTAATTAATATATAATAGTATTTGCATAAATAAAATGAAAATATAGAAGATGATAAGATATGAAAAGAAGTGAGATACTTTTATTCTCATCCAAGAACATAAAATAGATCTCCGAGGGTGTAAGGAAGAACATAAAATAGTCATATTTAAAGTGATAAACAATGAACTCTTTTATGACACCTAACAAATAAGATCTAGGTCACATAATCCTCACTCTAAGCTCTTAAAAATTCTAAGAATAAGGAATGTTTTTGGAAGGCATTTTCTCGCTCTCGCTTCCATTCACACATCCGCATTATGTGATTTGTTACTTATGCCATGTCTTCTAGCATGTTTCAATCCACTATTAGGCATCATAACAAAATCAGTCCCCAACAACACAGCAACTAGGGGTGAAAGTTTAAACCGAAAAAACCAACCTAATCGATAAACCAAACCGACTCAGCAATTTTGGTCCAGTTTTTCTAATCGGTTTGGTTTGGTTTGGTCGGGTTTGAAATTTCTAAAAAGTTTCGGTTCGTTTTTTTATTTTAGTCACCTAGGAACCAAACCAAATTGGACCGAACTAGTTCTCATACTAAATCATAAAAAATAAAAAATCTAAGTTCATATATGACTATTTTAAGTCTCAAACTAGTTTTCTTTTGACTTTGATTTTTTATGGAGCTTTAATTTTACTATGATTTATAATTTTGTACATTAACTTTATTAGCCTTTAGTTTTTTAGAAGTTTTTTTTATTTTGGACTTAAACCTAATTAAATTAAAAATCAGTTTTAAAATAAAAATCAATTCAGGTTTTATCCATTTAACACGGCTCTCTTAGTTTTTTAGAAGTTTTTTTAATTTTGGAACTAAGTCCAACCAGACCGAAACCAAACCGAAATCGAAAAAACCAAACCGAATCAAACTGAAATAGTTCGGTTCGGTTTCGATTTACAAAAACTCAAACCGAAATTACCAATTTGGTCTGAGTTTTTTGGCCAAACTGGACCAGTTTCACCCTTAAAAGCAACCATGAAGTAAAGTGGAATAGCAGTACCGTTGTCGACTCAAATGTGTGGAGACAGATTTATTCGAAATCGTTCGATGTACATAAATCCCACGTAATCCTTATCGGACTCACATGTATCAGTGACTATGAACACATTTGTGTCGGAAACCAAACTCGGTGTTCATTGTCATTATCAATTTAAGGTGATAGTTGACATAGTAAACACATGTGGTGCAATCCATCAACTCAACTCTTACCTAGAACTTCTCAGGTGGAAGACTTTACTAGGAATAAAAAGAAATTTAAACAAATATTAAATTCACATCATATTTTCAACCTCTTACCAACCCAACTCAGGAAAAAAAATGTTTGACATGTTTCGGCTGCCCCTAACATTTTCCACTCACCTTTTGAAGCTAATTGTCCCTATAAAAGCCCAAAAACTCAACCCTTCATTTACACCATCTAAATTCACTCTCTATTTTTCAAGTTCCAAATATTTCAAGTGTTAAAAATTAGAGAGATGGCGTTGAAACAAGCACAATTGTTCATTTTGATACTAACTGTTGCTTCCATGGTGACAGTTGGAATGGCAGATAAGGATATTTCTGCAACCCAACGTTGAATTACACTGATTGGGCTCTCAAAAATGGCCCATTCTATGTCAATGACACTTTGGGTAAGTTGATATGCATGCTACATATTCTTATTTGCTAGAGACGCTACAACCATGCATGAATATATTCATTAGTTAAGGCATATTTGTGGCTAGAAATGGTTTGGGAAAATCATTTTTATTATTTTAGTTCGGCATTGGGACTTGGAACTTGTTTTTGTATGATCGTAATATATATATATAATTATTGTGGTTGCATGCAGTGTTTCGGTATGACGCTCCAGTTGATAACTCTTCGCACCCTCACAGTGTGTATCTGTTCACCAACTTTTGGAGTTTCTCGAAGTGTGACTTGAGGCGAGCAAGGCGAGTGGCGAACCCAACGCAAGGAGGCGGAGAGGGATTCGAGTTCCGATTGAAGAGGTGGAAACCATACTTCTTTGCTTGCGGCGAAAGTAATGGCTTCCATTGCAGCAATGGAAACATGAAGTTCGCTATCATGCCATTGTTT
>JABCMJ010028179.1:0-10333 GCA_014822125.1 Arbutus unedo | reverse complement strand
ACTATAGAACCAATCCAAAAGGAACGGTTCGGTCCGGTTTAGCGGTTTTTCGATTTTTTTGTACACCCCTAACAATAATCATTGTTAATAGTTTGTCTGATATTAACATCCCTCAAGGCCTCAAGTGATGGCAGGAACACTGCACATCAAAATGCAGAATGAAGCAATGACTTCGGCAATCCACAAAAACCACAGCTTCAAGGTCAGTCAGCATGGAAAATGTTCTTCCACAAAGCCAAAAGTCCTTACAAGCCTAGTTGCATAATAGTGCATATAATTCACCTCACTGCAACATCTGAGTGCTGAACGCTAGATAAAGATTCTTATCCCAGTTTTACTGCAGAGTATCTCCACCCACTACACATGGCATGAGAGTATAATACCACACAAGTTTGAGGAGACACCTTCTCTAGGTGTCCAAACAAGCATGCGGAGAGGGCAGTTACTGGAGACGGAAGACAATGAACTCGAAAATTCTCAAGGCAGCAATTATGATTGGATATGTATTGTGAAGACTTTGGTGCCCAAGAAACCCACTGTGGCACCCATTGATAACACAGTTGCATTTTTTATTCCAAAAATGCTACAAACACACTATTTTTGCACATCACTTTAACACACATTTGGGTCTTTCTCAAAACAAAACGACGTAGTTTTAAGTGATGTGCACGACCCAAAGTTTTTGCTAAAAATGGGAAGCAGAATCACCAAAGATCATAACATCGTAATAGCCGCAAGTATAAAAGCAGGAAAATGCATGGATAACCATGAAAAAGGAGTGCACGGTTCCTATACGCCCATATCTGCAAGTCAAGAGATCTGGATTCTATTTTGAGCAGTATAGATACATCTTTAGGCCGTATTTAGATTGTCCACTGTGTCTGGGACCCCTCATGAAAGAAAGAAAATAAGATAAAAAAAATTAACAGAGAAATCGTAGAGAAAGTTGAACATGTGCTTTACATTTTATTAATTCCTAAATTGTAGTATTGGTAATTCCGTGAAAATTAGAGTTTTAATTGAATTGATCTTCGAAATTAGTTAGGATTTAGATTCAATTGAAATTGGATTTAGTTAAAATTTTGTTTCAAAACAAATTTGATTTTAGGTTGGCTTGAGCAAATCAAAGATTATTTTGATGGGTTAGGAAGCAAATCAAAGTTGATTTTGGCGAATCAATTAATTGCAGCATAATCAGGGACACCGCTCGATCGAGCGAGGTATAGGACTTTGTAGTATTGTCCCAGCATGTACCAAGATACTGCAAGCTCGAGCGAGCTTCAGAATTTCAGAAAACTTCTATAAAAAATACTAAGCGTCCAGAGCAATATTAACCACAACCAAAGTAGTTTTAGAGACAGAAAATCGGTGAGAGATCAGATTATTTAGTGTGAGTGAAATCTTGAGAGAGCTTATGAGTTACTCCAAATGTATCTTCTTGATTAAGCTTCTCGAGTCTTCAAGTTCTTCACATATCTTGTGAATCCTTTGAAGCAATTGACTAATAAAAAAAAAAGTCTTTCGAAGGAGTTCAAAGACAATTTGGAGGATGATCTAAGGAGAAGTCTTGCGTACACATTAAAGGTTCGAAAAGTTCAATATTGAAGGAACACGTATCGGAGCAGTTTGCTTGGAGTTGACAAATAGGTTCTGAACATAGAGGAGTCTAGGTTTGAAGCAATCAAATGACTGCAAGGATATTAGCAAATAAGCAAGTGATGCGAAGCATTCAATCAGCGAGACAACAACACAAAGGCAACTCGAATTGCAATGCCCATGGCAGGAATTAATTACTCTCCTATTCAGGACAAACATGGAATTAAGAACTTCGAAAACCTGAAATTTAATCCTGCGCATGATGAAGCGAAATGCAGAGACAACCAGCATTGTTGAATCAGGAGAGCCAATTCAGCATAAAGGGGAAAGGAGAAAGGAAGAGGGATCACAAAAAGCAAGAATTGGGAAGAGTTTATTACTGACCGTGATGAGAGTAAGCAAACACAGTTCTCCAACTGTAGATATGATCGCCTGCTACAATCTCGCTTCTTTCAACTCTATGGGAAAGGAGACCCATTTCTCTCTCTCTCTCTCTCCTCTGGATCCGATTCGACACAGGTGTATATGGTACATCTTCATCGACATAGGCATAGCAAAAAAATAAAACCAAAAAAAAATAAATAAATAAAAGAGAAATGGCGTCGCCCGGACTTGAACCGGAGACCTTCAGTGTGTTAGACTGACGTGATAACCAACTACACCACGACACCGTACGTTACGAGATTGCTTCAAACATACTAATTATAAAATGATTTATTCTGCCATCAACACCCACCACTTTCTTCCTTCCAAAAATAATTGGAAGAGGGGATCTCCAATAGGAAATCATTTTTTCCTTTGGATTTTATTTTAGAATATATATTCAAAACTTATCGTTAACTAAAAAAAATTCAAGATTAACCGTGAACTCCGAATTTCTAATGTTGTTAATCGATTCATATTTTAATTCCGTAAAAATAGGTTGTTGCCATTGAATATCCCAAATTATACAGTTAGGGGTAATGTTGTAATTATATTTGTAAATTGAACAGCATCTCTCTAAAATTAATGACATTGGACAAATGATCTAATACTTTAAAAAATAGGAAAGGTTATTGTATTTTCTGAAACCTCAGGGGAAATCTCCGCATTTGTCAGTAGCCTCATAGGAGATCAGTGTATTTTACCCGATATATATATACATATAAAAATAAATAAGATATATTTATATGGGCCAAGATGTGTGTGTATATATATTTGTTTATTTATATTTGGGTAAAATGAGCTGACCTCCCCTAAGATTACTGACAAATGCAGAGAGATCTTCCCTAAGGTTTTTGAAAAATGTAATGACCTCTTCTACTTTTAAAAGTATTCGACCATTTGTCCCATGCTGTTAAGTACCTTGAAAAGAGGATATTTTTTTAATGAGTTAAGATGATTATTTTTCTAAGTACCTAAAAAGTTGTTAGTAATGTGTATGAAAAAGCCTAAAATATATAAGGCATACAATTTGTAAATTCTTGATTTTTTTTCTAGACTACATGTTTTTTAAAATAAAAAAGTACGTAATAACTTGAAAAAAAATCAAAAAATATAGAAGTAATATAAAAATTGATTTATTTTTTGTCTTTAATAATAATTTTTTAATTTTTGAATATAATTTTATACTTTTTAAATTATTTCGTCAAGACAAAATAATAATTCAAAAACATTGAAACAAAACCGACAAGTGTCAATTTTTTATAGATTTTTTATTCGTCTCGATGAAGTATTTCAGAAAAATAAAAGAATATGAACTAAATTTTAAAAAAAATTCAAAAAATAAAAAAATAATCTAAAAACATGATTTGTTTTAACTTATTTTTATCTTTAATAATTTTTTTAGCTTTTAGACATAATTTTATATTTTTAAAATTTTTTCCGTCAATACGAACTAATAATCTATAAAAGTTGAGACAAAACTGACAAACGTCTACTTTTTAATAAATTATTGATCTGTAATTTTAAAAAAGCAAAAGAATATGAGCTGATTTTAGAAAAAATTCAAAAAATAATAAAATAAATTTTATTTTCACTTATTTTATTTTTAGTAGATTGTTTTTAATTTTTAAATATAAATTTATACTTTATAGATTTATTTCGTTAAGACGAATTAATAATTTACCAAAAATTGAGACAAAACTAATAAATAAAAAATATTAAACAAAGACAAAAAAATGTAGATCAGAAACTTAGGCTAAATTGGACATAAAGTGTTAACTATAATTTTTTTGTTCGAAAAAGTAAATCCTTATAGGAAGATTTTAAGTGTAGAATTTGCTACTTTCTTGATAAATAAACACTAAAAAAGTATTAAAAAATTAACTTTCTCATTATCTTTTATCATTTCTTCATAATTGAACGAGAAAAAAATGACGATTTGGAGTTAAACATAACTAAAATCCACTATTGTAAAGAAATTATTTTATTTAAAATGTAATGGTAAATTTTATAAATTAAAAATAATATATTAACGAATTGAGATTAATATGTTAAAATAACAATAAATTTAAAAAATTAAAAAGAAAAAAGAAAAAGAAAAAGAAAAAGAAAAATAAATGAATATTCTTATTCAGTCAATGTCCCACCTAGAAAAAAAAATGACTAATACCTCTAATTTAAATTCTTTTCAATCGTGTTGTTCAGATTTTACTTTCAAAAAAAATTTAGAAATTCAGCGTTGATTAAAAAAATATTTCGAGATTAACCACAGATTCAAAATTTCAAAATAAATTCTGTTAATCTATTCGTGTTTTAATTGCGTAAAAACAGTGATCATTGAATATCACATATTGCTTATATGTAATTAAGGATAGTACTGTTATTTCATTAATAAATCAAACGTTATCTCTCCAAAAATTTAACGGCAAGAGAAAATGGTCTAATACTTTTAAAAGTACGAAAAGTTATTGTATTTTTTAAAACTTCAAAAAAACTCCATACATTTATCAATAATTTCAAGGAAGGTCAGTGTCATTTATCCTTTATGTTATATACATCTATAGATAAATAGATAGATACAATGTTGGGGGAAGAATGTAGGCCCTAGGGCGGGCTATAGCCCAAGTACAAGATTTTTTTATTTTTACTTTTATTTTTTACATGTAAAATTTTAGTCTAATTAAGTTCAGAGGAGAGCAGTGGCAATTATCCTTGTGATTTTTTTTTGCAATTTTTTTATTTTTTTCAATTTTCTATGAATGATTAGTTCCTCTTAACGAGAATTTTTAGAAAAATTATAAATATTTGACAAATTTTGAAAATGTTCAGAAAAGGCAAAACTAATAAAAAAGAATTTTTTTGTGTGATTATCCGTTATCTTTAATAATTTTTTTATGGCTTTTGAACTTAATCTTATACTTTTTAATTCGTCTCATCGAGATGGACCAATAATCCACAAAAATTTGAGGTCAAAATAACAAATGCGAAAAAAATTTAAATAAAAACAAAATGTGCTTAAAAATAATCAAGTTAAAATAAATAGTAATTGTAGGTGCCGAAATATAAGGCCGAACTATCTTTGATAAACGATCAGACAAGGCAAAGGTTCATGGGTTGTGTTGACAGCATGGGCCTTGGGCCAACACATTCCGAACGGTCTCTCTTTTGCGCAGGTTGGCATGATGAAAAAGGATTCGACTTCGACATCGTTGGGCTTCACCCTAAATTAGCCAAACAGGCTTATCGCGAGATTGATATGGGCTCTACTAAAGGCTGACCAAATGGTTGTCGTTCGGTTGAGGAGATGAAAACCTTCCGGAATAGCGACAGGTTCCAAATAGGAAAGTGCAAGTACGAGAATAGCCAAGGTTGGGAACGCACTATGTATGGGAAGTTGCAATGTGATATCCACATATGAGGGAAGATTTCCTAAAGATTGTATTGCTAAATGTGGACACTCGATGAATTACAAATAAGATATCATAGGCCACTAATCAGGTACGCTATCATTTATTGTGCAATTATTATTGTGTTTTGATCTCTCAAGTGTTCTAATTTTATCATTAAACTGTCATCACGTTGGAAACAACCTGATTAGCGCTAATTGGCGGTTCATTGTGCATGTTACTGAAGCGACTCAGACGAGAGAATATTTGCAACTCCCACAATTGGTGACTCCGTTGGGGAGCAGTAGTCTCATCAGAATTGAACGCTTAAATGGCTGAAGTTAGAACCGCTAGAACGAATGGGAAGGGACAAGTGGGCGCCCTGGTTTCCAAAGACAAGGGCCCCCTCTCCATCCACGATGTCTGGCCGGAGGAACCTTCGGTGGCTCCTCAGAAAACCGACCACACGGGAGTACATCAAGCAGTTGGAATGAGATCTAAAGAAAATGGACGAGGCCCTGACTAGCCTGCACTTGGAACTCATCTGGTTGAGGGCCGATGTGCACAGAAATCAGGATCCGATAATGAGTCAGACACAGAAAAGGACTACACCAAAACCCTTACTCCACCCCATGGAGAGTGTTTCGAACGCGAACATGGATCAGGAAGTATAGGATCTAAAGTATTGACTAGTTACCGCAACAATGGAAAAAGGGCGTGCCAAGCGCAAACTCCATCACCCGAGCGGCAACTTCGCAAACGAAAGGATAGCGGCAGAACCTCGGCGTTCGACAGATTAGGTGACCAAGAGGCAGATAGCTGTCCCACAGCCGATCCACAGGCTGCAAGCCGAATCGAGAAGCGGTACTGAGAGGACTTGCAGAATAAGTTGGATAAAAATAGGCGCGGGGCTAGGGACGTTCGGTCGACAGCACGACCTGAGGCTTCGGCTCAGTCTCGGTTGGAGGCTGTACACGATCGTCTCACTGCGATCCCATTCATGCGACAAATTGAGTCGGTCAGATCACCTGTTGGGTTCCACCACCTCATATTCAACAAATACGAGCAGAAGACCGATTCCTATACTCACTTGGTTCATTACAATTAGATGATGTCGGTGTACTCTACTAATTATGCACTTACGTTCAAACTCTTCCCGTCCAGCCTGGGCGAGCTTGGCCGCTTATTGTTTGATAGGCTCCTGGAGGGGTCGATCGGTAGTTGGAAGGATCCATGCTTGGCATTCTATGCGCGATTCATAACAAGTACTAAAAGTGAAAAAAGAGGTGGACGCCCTGCTCAGGCTACACAAGTCCAAATCCGAACTACTTTGGGAGTATATGAGTCGATACTGTGAAGTATACAACGAAATTGAGGATTGCGATCCCAAATTCGCCGTTACCTCCTTCAAGCTCGGCCTTGACCCAAAAAGCAGGATCTTTGAGGACTTGCTTCTAATTCCACTTACGCTCATGGACGAGTTAATGGATCGAATCGAACAACACACCAAATTGGAATAAGCAAGAGAAGAGCGAACCAAGGCCGAACATGGTGGAATGAGCAGGACTGATCCCACTAGGGAACACTGGAGGGAAACCAATGTCGTGTAGATAGGAGAAAAGAAAGAAATTCGTCCGTTCGAATACGTGGCCAAACAGACAGTGTTCAAAATCTCTTTGTACCAGCTCGTTTGAAAGATTGAACACGAGCCATTCTTCAAGTGGCCGAAAAAGCTTATAGGGGGGCCAAAAAAGCTTATAGTGAGCCAAAATCAAGAAACCAGAAGCTGCATTGGTCATATCATAGAGACCGAGGACACATGACGGCAAACTGTTGGCATTTCAAAACATTCCTGAAGAAAATGGTGGGCAAGGGCTGACTGAAAGAAAGGATTGACGAAAAGAAAACCCCAATCGGCATGCCAAGAGATGATGGGGTTCGGGCAATGGAAGTCGAAGAAGCACGGACCATTAATGTTATTCACAGCATAATGGACCCAGAAAAAGAGGAAAGGCTTAATGCTGAACTGCAAGTTATTACAGGACAAGAAGTCATGAGCGTGGAGCCGGCCCCTGGGAAGCGCCGAAGAGAGCCAGAAGCAATTATCACCTTCACAGACAGATATTTAGAACAAGTACGGCATCCACATAACAACGCATTGGTCATAAAATTAGAAATTGACACTTGGTTCGTGAAGTGAATCTCGGTGGATCTCAGTAGTTCGGCCGAGATTATGCATTACGACCTGTTCAGAAAGATGGGGTACAAAGAAATCGCTCTTCAACCAACAAAAGTGTCATTGGTCAGTTTCAATAGAGCCCCGATTTGGCCGCTTGACAAGTTTATCCTCCCCGTGGTGGTGGAATCGGTAACTGTGTTGATGGAATTCATTGTCGTGGATGTCCTATCACCATACAATGCCATTGTCAACAGGAAATGGGTACATAAGTTGGGAGCGATGGCTTCCATTTATCATCAAGTGCTTCAGTTCGTCGGGCCGAATAGGATGGAAAGCCTCTACGGCAACCAAGTGTTGGCCAAAGAATGGTACATTGTTGCAGTGAAAAGTAAGTCTACCTAAGAGCAAGTCAACTGGGTTGAGGTTACCAACCTATCAGTGTTAGAAGATGTCGGCACACTAGCGACCAATAAGGCGGTGGAGGAGTTGATCACTGTTATGATCAATGAAGATCCAAGACGCTTATTCCTCGTCGGCTCGTCCTTGAGTGAACGCGAGAGGGAGGAAATGGTGAAATTTCTAGTCGGTAATATATCTGTTTTCACATGGACACCATATGAAATGTCAGGAGTCGATCCTAAGTTCATCTGTCATGAGTTGAAGGTCGATTCGACTTGTTGGCCAATAGTTCAGAAAGCCTGCCGATCGGTTGTAACCCATACGGATGCAGTGATCGAAGAAGTTGATAAGTTATTGGAGGCAATCGCCATTTGGGAGGTGCAATACCCCAGCTGGTTAGCGAACACAATGGTGGTTAAAAAGAAGAACGACACATGGAGAGTCTATGTTGACTACACTAATCTAAACGACGTCTGCCCAAAAGACAGCTGCCCTATACCGAGGATCGACCAGTTGGTGGATGTCACGGTCAGACATGAGCGGATGAGCTTTATGGATGCCTATAGGGGCTACCACCAAATTGTTATGTTCGGCTCAGACCAAGACAAAATAGTGTTTTATTACACCAATGGGGCTTTACTGTTACAGGGTGATGCTCTATCGGCCTGAAGAACGTAGGGGTGACGTACCAACAAATAATAACCAAGATGTACCAAAAGCAGATCGGCAAAATAGTTGAAGCCTACATCGATGACATGGTGGTCAAAAGCACCAAGGCCGAACACCACTTACGGAGCCTGTAGGAGGTGTTCAATATTCTCAAAGTACACAAGCTGAGATTAAAAGCATCAAAGTGCACCTTCGGTGTTGGCTCCGAGAAATTTCTCGACAATCTGGTGACACGAAGAGGAATCGAGATCGACCCAAACCAAATCCAGGCTATCCAACAGCTCACCCCCGCCAACCACCGTAAGCCGGTCTCAACCGTTTCATTAACCGGTCATCTGACAAATACCAACCATTCTTTGAATGCTTGAAGAAGAATGGTTGTCGTCACTTACTTTGGGATAAGGAGTACGACGAAGGCCTCATTCAGCTCAAAGAATACCTTACCTCGACACCTCTCCTGACTAATCCCGCCGTCGGCAAAACTCTCTACTTGTATCTGGCCATCCCTCCGCATGTTGTCAGTTCGGTGCTAGTCTAACATACCGAATTAGGGGACATCCCCATGAACTACGCAAGTAAAACTTTACTTGGCGCCGAAACCAAATACCTATCGCTTGAAAAACTTGCCTTGGCCTTGATAGTAGCGTCAAGGAAGCTTGCCCCCTATTTTCAAAGGCATCCGATCATCGTCCTTGCCGAATACCCGCTTAAGGCCATCCTCAGAAGAGCCGACCTGTCAGGGAGAATATCTTGATGGACCATCGACCTGGGCAATTTCGACATCAAATATCAGTCCCGAACGACCATCAAAGTCTAGATACTAGCTGACTTTATGGCCAAATTCACACCACGATCGGATTCGAATATAGAACATGTCGAATGAGCGATGGGGCCTGGACATAACGAGGCAAGCTTCGACGAAAGTGGATGGACGTTATACGTAGACGAAGCATCCAACCGCAACGATGTTGGAGCGGAGTTCTCCTCGTCTCTCCAAAAGGTGTCCTCCATGAGCATGCCATTCGGTTGGACTTTCATGCCACCAACAATGAAGCTGAATACGAGGCCCTCCTAGCCGGACTAAGAACCGCTGACACCATTGGTGCAAAAGAGGTTGTTATCCATAGTGACTCATAGCTGGTCGTGAAACAAATTTCAAGGGAATACGAGGCCAGAGACGAATGGATGGGCTGGTATATGAGCAAAGCAATTGAGATGATTGCTAAAATTTGCAAGGTCAAGGTCGAGCAAATCGCCAGGGAGCAAAATTCACTTGCCAACGTGTTGGTAGGTTTGGCTTCGGCCGTGGAAGTCAACAGTCACTGAACAATTTTCATCTACACGCTCGCTCAGCTAAGCACCGAACCCCTGCAATCCCTGGAAGTGATGATGAACGAATATGGGCCAAGCCAATTATTCACTCCCTCGCGGTAATTATGAGCACTTGTCCATCTTTGCTCCACAAATTAGGATTCTATGCACGTTGATTAATTAAAATAATTTTGTATACATATTAAAAATAATTTTCCTTCATTATAGTATGTATAGTGTGTTGAAATTCTAAATCCATGAGCGACTGTCACTAGGGACAGGGGCAAGTGTTAAAAAGTCTAACCGAATCGAGGGGTTTTAGGAAGTCTGTTGATACCAGATTTTGTCCCACCGCTCAATATTAGGCAAA
>JABCMJ010028175.1:0-15051 GCA_014822125.1 Arbutus unedo | reverse complement strand
CCCCCTTCCTTTACCCCCATCCAAACGGGCCCTTAAAGTCATACAGAGTAACATGTCTTCAAAAATCGCCATCTATTTTACAGAAAAGAGTAAGTTGTTCAACGTGTCTATCTATACGTGATCAAATTCATTCTTTACAAATGTTCTATTTTTAAAAATTCTACTAGATGAATAATTTAGATCTTGTAGAGTAAATCAAGATTGTAGATTTTGAGTGAACACTCAAAATGAGAGTTTAGAATAATACAAAGAACGAAGAGATTGGGTGTGAAGAAGAAGATCCCAACGCTCGGGAGTTAATTCAAAGGGTATGATTGTCCAAACATTTCCTCCGATAATTTGGATTTCGTGTCTTGGCAATTAAAACTATCTATTCCAATGATGTCGACGTGCTGGCTTAATAGTTAATGCTTAAAATTTAGAAGTTTATTTTTTCTCACATTCGAAACATCTACTTTTATAGAGTCGCCTTAAACAGAACTTTGTACTTGCTTTAATTAGGGCCCTTCCTAGCAGACGGTGTTGATCTTTAAAAAAATAGTAGGGATGTAGGTAAATTGGTCTGGACATTCTTAATTATATAAAAAAATGATGTCAATATTTCTAAATTTGAGACCGCTAACACGAAATTACTTTTTGTTATTTTCTCTATGTGAAATTTCCCCTGAATAACGTGGCATCTCGTGATATGTTCCACCAAAAACTAATTCTGAGCAACCTGTCACATGATCATCTCTCGTCCACTTCTCTCTCTCTCTCTCTCTCTCTCTCTACACGCTCATCGTGTATGATGGTTCCACGAGGGCGATGAAGAAGAAGAAGACTGTCCTCGTCCAGCTCTGGAAGCCCTAGACAAACAACCTTACACCTTCGCAACTGTTCCTCTCAGACCTAAATCTGAGATCGAGATGGTCAAGAAACAAGTCCCCGATTGGCTCAACAGCTCTCTCTGGTCCACCACTCCTCCTTCCCGTCCACCGCCTCCCGACGACGACGACGACGACCACTTTGGAAAATCTAGTTCCCCCTCCGCCTCCAGTTCTTCGACCAAATCTACCGCTACTGCCCCGATTCGGCAGCAGGTGCCGGAGCCGGTGCGGCCTCCGCTGTCTGTGAGGCCGGAGCCTCAACAAGTGGAAATTAGGGATCCATTGAGTAACAATACTGAAAATGGCAGCAGCATTGAAAATAGAGATCCTACGGCTGACGAAATTTCTCTCCAAGCTCAGTTTTTACAAGAGGTTAGTGCATAGTAGATTTCTCTCTCTATATACGTTCACTTTTACGTATATATGTATATGTATATGTGTGTATACAACACACATATATACTCAATATATGTATTTATGTATATAGTTTCTCTCTCTTTTCCCAATTATCAATCAATTTAGTTGATTTGAGTTCGTTTCATGTTCTGCTCAGTACGTTAGTGCTTGTATTATTCAATTTAGCTAAAGTTAGGGTTTCTCTGCATAGTGTATACACACGCACACATCTGCCAATTGACGGAGTCGGGACTTTAACTCTCAGGGGAGAATGCATATGTGACCTATCAGAAAGTGTCACTAAAAAATGCAATTGCGATGAGAAAAACTCAGTTAATCTTGAATTTTTCATAAATCTTATGGAGACGATTGTTTATTTTTCAGGAAAATCTTGGAATGGCAGACATTTAATTTGCAAATATCCTTGACTAATAGTACTACAATATGCGGTTTTCCAAAAATCTAGGGTGGCGGTTGTCCAGGCCAATCCCTCCTTGGTTCCAACCCTGCACACCAGCCCATACGCCTTGTCCCTGTATCTAGATATACATATTTTATATGTATGTGTATATGTATATATGCTGTTGCTTTTGTTTGATATTAGGTTTTTGGCTACTCCATTGCTGTTTGTTTTCGTATGTTTAGAATAAGTTGGGCATGTGTTTGTGTATTCGTTTGTAATGAGTTTTCTAGTGTGTTGAATTCAGCTTTCAAGGAAGGTTATAAACATTGGCGAATTGCGGAGACTAGCGTCACAGGGTATTCCAGATGGTGCTGGTATTCGAAGTACAGTGTGGAAGGTTAGGAATTGTTATTCAGTTTGTTGTGAATTCTGTTGACAATAGAGTTGATATTGTGTGTATATGTTTCTTTAGAGCTCATCTAGTTGGATAAAATGGAATGTGTAAACTGTATTGAGGAAAAAAAATGCAGTTTTAAAATCTGTGTAGAATTTTCACTTCATGTGTATTCAATGTGACTGAGCAGCTTTTATTGGGGTACTTGCCAACTGATAGAGGGATGTGGTCATCAGAATTAGCTAAGAAGAGGTCTCAATACAAGCACTTTAAAGAAGAGCTTCTGATGAATCCTGTAAGTCACGTTTTTTTTTCCAATACTTCCATCCTTAGTTTTATCTGGTAATGCTTATTGTGAATCTGTGATAATTGGAAGAGAAGTGTTGAAACAAGGCTTTTCGTCAAGTTGAGCTGACATTCTTTGTAATAAGACAGGGTGCATGGTGGAATGATATCATATTGCATAACTGAGTGCTCATGTGCATTAAAGTTGTGAAGGGGCTAAAGTTTGTGTTGGGTTTATGCACCAGAAAATAAAGATGGACCTCTTGTTTAGGGACAAGTTTTCATTGTTTTACTTTATTGGTGACAACATTTTTTTTGAGCCAGCGTGGGCCGTGGCATAGAGTTTAATTAGTTTTGGTCCTTTTGGACCTTTTGGTTCATCATCTTGGCAAGTATGAATCTACAAAGCTAAGCAATTTCTTCTACTTTGCAACTTGCCCGTATATATTGATTTTCTCAAAATCCACCATGAAATAGGATCTTTTTACAAGCATGAAGCCCATTCTGGATGACCTGAAACAAGGATTACACTAGCTTCCCTATTTGTATTCATCACTGTAACGACAAAACCATTTTTGTTTTGTTTTGTTTCCCAATCATACGATGTTTTTAGTCCTCATTCGTCTCCATGACATGTTTCTTTTTGTGACAACGTAGCCTCCCCTGTTCATGTTTTTTTGTGAATATTAAGTGGTAATTAAGATAAGTACTGCATCTGCAAACTAAGTTTTGTCTTGCATTTGTATGTCTTTGCTTTGTAGAAGATTTGGAATTCTGAATGTTTCTTTGGTAGGCAGTCAGAAATCACAAGGAGGTTGGAACAGTCCAAATGTCTAGAAAATGAGGAATCAGTACCTGGAACCGGTGTTGTACTCCCAAGATCAGAGATAACTCATGGAGAGCACCCTTTGAGTCTTGGGAAGACCAGCGTATGGAATCAGTTCTTTCAGGTATAAAGTGTGGTGATTTTTTTGTGCTAAGAAACTTGAATTATTGGACATCTTCTATGCTAGCATTTTTGAATTCATGGATTCTAATCAATTCCTTAGGCCCCTAAATAATTATGGTTAGTTTTGGAAACTTTTTCCTAGCTAGATGTTTTAGGGGCCAAATGGTAAATTTTGCAATCTTCTGGGCATGATTCATAAACGATCTGTTGCATGCCATTCTTGCACGCTTGAGATGAGCACCTTTTGTATGGAAAACGTTACTTTGGGCTATCAGCTGGTTAAGATGAATTCTCTTGTTATATCTGGGTGTGACTCGTCTGATTTTGGCGCATCATGTCAAAAATATAACCTGTCTTATTTGCTGCATATGGCTTGTATGGGATGGGAATTAGCAATAAGAGCAGTTCTCTGTTGAGGCGGGTAATACCAGAGGTGCATATTGCTGCATTTGGAGAAATTATGCATCATTTGACTCTACCGAATCAAATTTGTAGGACACAGAGATCATAGAGCAGATTGACCGAGATGTAAAGCGTACTCATCCAGGCATGCACTTTTTCTCAGGGGACTCCCACAGTCCAAAAAACAATCAGGTGAGCTTGTCTTACTGGCTATGAGATTTTATGTAAGAATGAGCCTTTGGCTGAGCTAAATACGTCTTGTACTTTCAGGAGTCTCTGAAGAACATATTAATTGTGTTTGCCAAGTTGAATCCGGGCATAAGATATGTGCAAGGGATGAATGAAATATTGGCACCTTTATTCTACGTGTTCAGAAATGACCCTTTGGAGGAAAATGCGGTAAGAAATGGTGCATCTTGTATGTGATCCTTCAATTTGAACTTTGCATACAGCTTTGGGTTTTATCTGAATACAAGTAGATCGGGTTGGCAATTTTGTGGTCAAAGTTACTTGCAAGTTTGCATACTATATCAGTGTTCTGATGTACATATTTAAAGATTATGATAAAGCACAAGAGTGGAGAGGCTTTGGAAACCCTGAAAAGAGAATTTATTTTATATTTCTGTGAACTATTTCAGACAGTAGACACAACATGGATTTAATCATTGTGTAAATAATTGGATTAATGTGGAAGTTTAGTCTTGGAACCATGCATGTTTTATTGGCAGTTTTATGTTTATCGTTTACTTTTTTCGAGTATTGCAGGCCTTTGCAGAAGCGGACACATTTTTCTGTTTTGTTGAGTTATTAAGTGGGTTCCGGGATCATTTCTGCCAGCAACTTGATAATAGTGTTCTTGGTATCCGTGCCACAATTACAAGGCTGTCAAGGCTTATAAAAGAACACGATGAAGAGCTCTGGCGTCATCTTGAGGTCACAACCAAAGTAAGACTCTTTTGCCCCTCAGTTGGTAAACATAATTTTTTTCCCTTTGAGTTTCTAACTTCTATTAATTGATGTTTTAAGTATGCAACACGTGATACGTGTAAGGTGAACTTTTTCCACTTGAGAAATTTTGTGGCCTAGGCATAAAGACGCATGGTTCAAAGGGTATCTTCTACATTATAGGCTTTGCTCCATGAGATGATGCTAATGATAACATTTATGGACTATGGAATACCGTGATCAATCAAACGGAAGAAAATAAATGCCTAGTAGATTGGAAAATAACTATGATGGTTTGTGTTTGATTTTACTTGTCTAGTCTAGACTATGTGGATGCCTGGTACTTATTATTAAGTTATCAAAACTCATGATGCCTTCAGACCTTCTGAGAGATTCTTTGTCTCGGTGCCCTTGAATTGGGGTCCATCTAATATATTTATGTAATTTTTCTCTAAGCGACTAGGATTTCTTTTTTTAAATCTTGGACTTGCTTTCTCTGGAAAGCATTGCTGGAGTCTGTCTCGTCTTTGGTCATATGCTGGTTAAAACTGACGGTGTCATCCCACTGTCTGTGTATGTTCATAACAGGTCAATCCTCAGTTTTACGCATTCAGATGGATAACTCTTCTCTTGACTCAAGAATTCAATTTCGCCGACAGCCTTCTCATTTGGGATACTCTTTTGAGTGACCCTGAAGGTCCTCAAGTAAGTTTCTTACTTCACATTTTTATTTTTATTCGTTTCTGAAGTAACTCAAAATAGTTCATACATAATTTCGGGCCTCACTTGCTCCTTTATTATTGTTATTTTAGCAAAACTGTGAGTTTGTAGCCTCATGAGTATTACCATGGCATAAAGCAGAAGCTTTAGCTGTGAAATGGCAGTGGGAGGCATATCAAATCGCTATCATACAGAAAAAAGAGGATCTTGCGAGTAATAAAGTAATGAACTCCGTAAAACGAGTTTGTGCATTGTGATTTGTGATCATATTCTTCCAAATTTTTACCAAAAGAGAGGTCATTTACAATAGGTGTTCACTTGGAGATTGCTCATCATTGCATTATTCGAAAGTTATGACAACATTACATTTTCCTTGGGTATCTCTGTGTCCATATAACCAAAAAAAAAAAAAATATCATGCTTAATCCTGAAAATATCTATTCGTTCTTTTTTGTTTTTGGTTTTTTTGTTTACTTTTATTTTTCCTTTCCTTTTTGACTAATGAACCACAATTTTTTTTGTTTCTCTGTTATCCTTCCCTTGTTTTCGTGTCTAAATTTGCTTGTAACATTTATTGAATGTAGATGCCATTTTAATAACTCCTCGTTTGGGGGAGATTCCTTCCTTTCTAGTTTTCTTTTACTTTCCCCTTGAGTTTTGCAGTTGTAATGTATATCTAACAGGCACTAATCTTTGTTAGACAATTTGCTGTTGTGCAGTTTATTCGTAGCTGTCAAATTTAAGATTGAAGGGCCAATAGTACGTCAAATAGTGCGCTCGTGTTTGTGAGTGAGTGAGAGAGAGAGAGATCAACTGTCCGAGTCACCTCCATAGTCACAGCCTTCTCCTTTCTCCACCGGAGTTACCATCCTCACTCTTGTCCCGCCCGAGTAACTCCTCACTGTTGTCCTACCCGAAGGACAGGCCAAAAGAAAATGATGATAACTCCTCACTCTCATCCCATCCGGACAATGGGCCCATAGTACATAGAATTGTGTGTGAGAGAGAAAGAGAGGGAGGGAGGGATGAACTGCCCGAGTCACATCCACAGCCACTGCCACCTCTTCTCCTTTCTCCACTGGGGCCACCATCTCGTCCCTGCCGAACAATGGGCTGATAGTACATAGAATTGTGTGTATGTGTGCACGAGAGAGAGAGATTAACTAGCCCGAGTCACCCCCTCAGCTGCTGCCACCTCTACTCCTTTCTCCACCCACCTGGGCCTTGAAAAACATTGCTTTGTAGTGGCAAGAGAATAAGAGTTATCTGGCGAAGAAGTGGTTTCATTGTACCCAAAAAAATGCCTTGCTGACCTTTCGATTGTTGAATAAGAGGATGGATATGAAGGTACCGGAGGAGAACAAGAGGTAACAAGTTAGCTAGGTATTCCCTTCGAGAGTGATACGGTGAAGTCACCACCCTCATTCTCCTCCCATTTGGGAGGAGGAAGGAGAAGAGGTGGTGGCGGCTGTGGAGGTGACAGGTGGTTAATCTCTATCTCTTTCTCTCTCTCAAACCCTTCCAAGACAAATGCAACATAATTTTGGAGAAGATCATATACAAATGGTAAATTCTGATGGCATGAAATTTGGTGAAACAAGTCATAATAGGACCCCGAAGATTCAGTAACAATGCAGGTCGAGCCTCACGATTCCTCTATCAGTGTTTATTTTATCAAAACATGGTATATCTAGTATAACTAATCAGTCATTTACAATGTCACTTCCACAGAATTTGGTACAGACAAATATTAAAACACGCAGAAAAAAATAATGAACTACCTTATCTCAGTTCGTTATACCCAAATATTAGTTACAGACATATATTCTCTTCCTCCTGCCTGCTTCGGGCAAGTGAATAAACTACCTTATCTCAGTTCGTTAGAGTCAAACTATTCCACTCCCCAGATAAGATGAATCCAGCCTCCGAAAGAGAATAACGTGTCCCTAAGATTATGCTTCCACTGGAAACTGAAAAACCAACAAAAATATAATCAGATGGGGGTTAATGTAAAAGAGGTTATACCCATTACTAAACAGAATGGAAATTGTCACGAACACCTTCTCTTTTTCTCTCAAGTGGAAAGTTCTTGTGAGGCGATCAAGAAAAATAAGCGAAACTGTCGTTGGTGGAGTAACTCCTAATGAGGCAATGCTTTTAAGAAACTGTTGAATGTAATCTCTAGTGAGACTAGCAAGTATGGATTTAAAGAACCGACTGCAAGGCCATTTGTTTGTTTTGGGATAAAGAGGCCATTTTGTTGTGAACTAGAACAAATTTGAATGTAGAAAGTTGGAACTGCCAAACAAGAGAACCTATTGTATGAAATTTTCGGTCATCACAATCTGAAAGCATGACAAAATGCACAGCATGTTTAACCAATTAGATGCCGCCAAAGGAGGAAAATACAAAGAGAGTAGCAACAGAACAAGCATTCCGGTTCATCTAGTTCACGAGAATAAAGCATAGGACGAAATTACGATTGAAAAGCTGTAGGTTAGGGAACGATATCAATCATTGGAGAAAATCGGGTCTGATTTAATTTGCAAAGGAAATTACGACATAGAACATTGTTTTGAGCACTTTGTCCATTGAATTATATTGTTTCCAACGCAAAATATGCAACCCCCTTTCAGAACTACTAAGCTCTAGAAACATATATATTGAATTCACGACCCTGAGAGCTTAATGGTTTTCAATTGTCTGAAATTTCCCTCGGTGGGTTATAAAACCCTAAAACCCACCACAATCGTCATCCAATTTACATTTTTCTTCTCTTGATTCATATCAAAGAATCCTCAACATCTTCACTTAATTTTTCTAGACAAAAACTAGCAATCAAATACAACAAGGCAATACGAGAACAAACTATAGTAGTTCAACTGCAAAATAAATTAGAAGTCCAGTTAAGAAGAATACCTGAAAAGCCGAGACAGATAACAAAACCACTCCATTTCCAGTTTTGCATCACTGTGGGATTAGTATTGACGAACATCACAATATTCAGCGTCAGATTTGACTAGTAATCAAGGTGTCTAGTGACCGTTCATTTCTCTCTCCAATTTGCTCTCTAACACTTCCAACACATCTTCCGGAGGACATTTGTCATCCGGATTCTGTGGCGAAGTTTGGCAGAAACACTCAGGCCATGAGTTAGTATAGAAGGACTCAGGTGGGACACGTTTGTGGGGCCCACCGAAATTCGTTCCAAGCATGACGCGCCTTACGGCTTCTTCGAAACCGTCAGTTTTCCCGTTTTCCCGATTGATAAATATAGGAGCGAGGGCTTTTCTGTCGGGCCGGATCGTGGTACGGAAACCATAGTATAAACGGTGCCCTAGGAGGTTATTGGCAAAGTTGCTAGGGCCATCATACGTCGGCAAGAAAATGTCTGAGAGAAGACAGACCATGTAATCCACGGCAGAGCCCAACAAACCCCGAGTGTTCTCCCCTAGGTCCTCACTGGGTTCCACTGTGCTGTGGTTCTCAAGGCGAGGGAACATGGAGCGAAAAGGTTTCATGAACCGCTCACCACCAAATATCTCACCAGCTGCAAGGTACATCCTTGTGGAATTGTCGAACCCAATTGCACGTAATATGAGACCAACCTGCAAAAACAATAGGCAGAATAACACAACTTTCATCATGCGCGCTACATGCGGGAATCAATTTTTACACGTCGATATGTTATCTACTTACAAATTTTGATGGAATTTCTTATTTGACACTATCAAACAAAACATAACAAGTACGTAAAAATGGGATAAGGGGTTTACAATTTTCGTCTATCACAAGTTCAAACGAATTATTCATTTCCTACTTTTGGAGTCAGTATAGTAGCCTTCGGCCGTGAGAGGGTCTTTTGGCTTTCCTCAGGGCCGTGTGAAGCTTAGCTTGCTTTATTCGTTTTAATAAATTGTGAAATTTAATTGAATTAAAAATAAAAAGTTTAGTCCACAATTTCATTTAGTAGATAGCAGCTTGATTTTACTTGATGAGCAGAAAGTTCTCTTTGAATTGTCCCAACTGGACAAAAATTATAGAGCCGCTACTGACTTTAATGATAACATAAACATTGCGTGTCAGTCTAGCTAACATGTCTCCAGTTCTCATAAACTAGTAACTGAAAGACTGGACCAGATTGCTAATGAACCAAGCGGGCATCAACTCATGTGGGGAATGTGCACCTTTAAAATTTTAATTGGAGGACAAAAACGTCGCAAACAGTAACAGTGTCAAAACGTCGAGCTAGTCCTATACACACCAAATACACAAACAGTAACAGTTTCGAAGCGTCAAGCTAGTCCTATACACACCAAACACAAATAGTGAAATCAAATCAGAGCCAATGCGAAACATCAAGTCTTGGGAGTGTTATGGCACAAATTTCCTATCTAAACAACATGGCACAAAAACCATTAATACTAGATATTATGTAAGGAGGAAAAAAAGACCAATTAACTAGAGCCAAAGCCATATTTTCTAACAGATGTGCATGGGCAACATGGGGCAAAAAATTAAGCGGCCGTCATTTCGTTGGTACCTTCTTTGCTTGGGCTTCCAATGAGTTTTTTCTTATTCTTACTACAAAATAGTCAAATCTGGATTCTTGGATTCTTTGACCAAAAGAATAAAGGCAGTAATTCAAAGTTTACCAGAAGAAAAATAGGGTGACAGTAACAAAGAAGAAGAAAAATTACCTCCTCCGGAGTCAATGGACATTTTCCAATGGCCCTTCTCTCACTATAAACAAGTTTCTTCTCTGCAAAATTTTCCTTGCGATATTTCTTCAATATACTTTGCTCTTCACTAGTGAATATATCAAAGCACCTGCACAGAGTTCACATACACTATTAAACAAACTCCACCAAAGATTTGTAAGATCTTCATTTGAATTCCTTAAAACATAAATTTAACTCCCATTGACACTAAGGGTGTGTCCGTTTGCTTGTTTGAGAAATTTTTTCCCAAACAAGTTTTTGGAAAAAGTTTTCCAAACATTTTTACTTTTTTCCCAAACAACTTCATCTCTTCTGAAACACTTATACCAAACGACATCTTAGAGTTTTTTTTCCCAAAAATCGTTTCAGAAACACTCAACCGAACACACCCTAAGTGTTACTAGAAGCTAAATTCTCATACCATAGGCATTGCTCATAAGATCTTTCTGGTAAGTCGCATAACATTAATCCTAAGACAATTAAGGAAGAGACTACTCAGCCAACTCCAAGGTTAAAACCAAGGCTTAGACTCTAAAAGCCTTGTCAAAGGAAGGGTCCATTCCAGAACGAACATACACTCAAGACTCCTCAACATATCCTTATCCAAACAATATTTCATGCCCTTTTAACAGTTAACATACACGACAAACAGCCGATGCCAACCATAACCTAAACTAATAAAAGAAAATCGTAATGATGTCATTTATCATTACTGATTACAAGGATGAAAACTAAGAAGATTTACACAGTTTTAAGAATCATCCTCACCCTTAAACTAATCGATTGATTTCATCCCATCACCTCACCATGTTTGCATGAAATTCAGCTACCCAAATAATAAAACAACCACCAAAATGCACGCTAATCATAAGGTATCATTTTTAGGTTTTATATTCCTAAATTTCTACAGTATCACCAACACCAGGGACCACTGGCCAATGAACAACACATCTAGTCTAATAATCCATAGTCAAACTTTTGTAGTTATGAAACGCTTTTTATCTCTTCTTGTACACATGTAAACACCGTTCCTTCCGCATCTTCCCCAATAAACCTATGACATTAATGGGAATTGGCCCGTATGGCCAACCAATTATAGACTATAGACCGATCAACATTATTATGGACTTCCTCTAACCAAAAGCCCCTTGCGCTTACATGCTCATCAAGCAGATCTTTGAGGAAAACATACCCAGCAAATGACAGCATATCCATCTCAAACCGAAGATGTATTGACATGAAGTGGCTTTCTGCACGAAGTTTGCTGACTATTGAGTTACTTAACTTCATGATGTGTGGCTTAAATCTGAGAGCGTGATAATTAACTCGGCATCTCAACCGCTGGTATTCAGGGTTGTCAATCTCTTCTGCCAAGCGATGTGAAAAGGGAGTGAGGTAGATAGCATTGTGTTCCTTCATCTTCTCAAGAGCGACTGTTGTGTACCAACTGATTGGAGCATCTCTAGGGGGGCGAAGCTGAATTGCCAAGAAGTATCACATTTCAACAATCTGTTAGCAGAACAATGCATTGTGTGCACAACTGGACATCAAAGGGATGGGATTTGAAGATTTTACCTGATAGGCTTTTATCTTCTTGGTCTTCCCATTCTTCCGAACTTCAGGAATGCTTTCCACGATCTGCACGTCATACCTCAATGCCTTGATAAAGTGCTCAACATCGTAGATACCTTGGAAACCACTGAGGATAAGCATAAAAGTAATGATGTATAGGTTATGAGAAAACACAGCATAGAGTGGACAATAAAACACTATTTATCCTAACCACTTCATGACATAATTTTCCCTATTTAAAGAATCAAATAAATATGCTCACGATAGCAGCCAATGTATCAAAAGCAGAGAGGAATTGCTAGAAGCCTATAAGGTTTACAGGGACTGTGGCCAGACTGCTGCTTTAAATCGAATAGAATGGAGCAGAAGTGACAGAACCTCACATGAAACTGAGCACATTACGACAAGGAAAAAGCAGTTGGGAAGGAAAAAAGAGCAAGGTAGTCACATCACACACTTGCTACTATTTGTGAATTGTTGTTATTAAGGAACGAATTTTCACTATTCAGAGTTCAAAACAAGACACAACAAACATAATAAGAGTGAAATGCACGAATTTTCACTATTCAGAGTTCAAAACAATAAGAGACAACAAACATAATAAGAGTGAAATGCAAGATGCCAAAGCATGTCACATTCCTCCACTAACATGCTACAGTAATGCAAAAAATAACTTTAGAAAGTAACTCAGTAACTCACTGACAAAACTTATAAAACTTTGTGCTTTGAATAAGATAGTGATAACAATCATCTTTCAGAAAAATGTGGCCCTAAAAGACAATAGGAAACATAGGAACCAACATACATGTACCAATTAGACCTTTTTGAAGAGTATAGGCACATTTATGAGCTTGCTGAACCAAAATCTATTTCCAATGATGAAAATCAAGGAAGAAAAAAAATGGGAAAATTTGAAATTTCGCATTGAACATGTTTTTCATGTTTCAGAAAAAAATACTGTCAATTAAATGTTACTTCTATGTCTTTTAAAGGCCAGAAACGCAAATGAAGGCATTTTCTATCTTTTTGGTAGGGACTATGTCAGGGGTATTTCCTTAATTTAGTAATTTATAGGGTCTTCTATGGAATCGCGAAAAATCAACATTTCATAGTAGTCATAGACACAGGGTGCATAACATTACTACAAGAACTATATGAAACAATAGTCCGCGGAAAATAGAAAAACTATAGCAGAGTATAAGTTCCTGTGTAATCATCCATAAGTACACCCACAAGGAAACTCCAGACTTCACTAAGAATACTAAAAACTCTAAGACTTCTGTAAGAATACTAGAATACACCGCATGTCATCCAAAAAATCATGGACACATCAGACGTGTAATGCAAAACATAAATAGTTAGCCATTTAAAAAGAACGAAGCCCTAAGTCAAAGCGATTATCTAAAGCGAAACTTTAATGGCAGCTAGAATAGATACCTGTCATCGTGCCAGAAGGAGTTTGCATCCAACTCTGGCAGCACGAGTGTGGCATTCATAATTCGTGCAGCAAGAACAGCATTACAAATCTAAAACATAGTGTAGTCGTTAATACACGTAGAATAACACCATAAAAGATGCAGCTGATGGAATCAATAGGTTGACCACCAGAAAATACAAGTGACCAGTGACCAGTGACACGTGTCTAGTCTATAACAATGTGAATTGGCCGAAATTCATCTTTATAGATTGCTATAAGAGATCCACTAAAGAGAAGAAAAGCTTGACGACAATTGGTGAATAATTGTCCATTCCCAGAGGCAATTTCACACACAGTGAATTTGTGGCAATAAGTTGGTGCCACTTATATTGTAGCCTAAATTAAGTGGCACAACCCCGCCAGTGTTCTTATGCAGTAATTTAGAGCTTGTGTGAAGACGGATTTGCAGTTTGTGGCAAGAAATACACACCGCAGTGCGTTGCTGATTCAGACCACCATTACAACGAACACGTAGATAGCCATTGCTCACTTTCGGAGGCGCTGCCACAATGAGGAAGGCACAAATAGAAATCAAGAAATTGCAGCAAAACTAAGATGTCTTCAGCATGACACGAGAATCTTTTAAGCATATTGACCAGGATCATTAAAAATTCTTACGCAGCCAATCAGATCGTGGAGCAGATGATGGCCTCCAACCACCAGATGCAGCAGTTCCCCATAGGGTCTCTGGATTGACCTGGTTAACAAAGCAAAACAAGAGCAGAAGGTAATGAGTCGCTTTTTTTAAATGCTTGGCTTGGCAAACCACCCATTGAACAAGGAAAATTAAGTTAGATGGTGCATGGGCAATGGACAGGGGTAAACTTCACATTACGCCTTGCGCTTTGGCCCATGTCCAGATTACACCGTTACACCAACCCCCCCCCCCCCCAAACAACCCAAAATCCCAACCCCAACTCTTTTGGAAACCAACATGCAACCCCAGAAACCCTTATAATTTGTGGACCAAAGTGCACACCTAACTCCACTTGCGACCTATAAAAATGACCATAATGCCCTACTAGTTTCTTTTCTTTTCCTTCTCTTACTTCTAACCTCCGCAAAAACGTGAAAATATACACGAATAAGCAAAATCACTATTTAAGCCACTTATACTGCAATCACCACTCTCTGACCATCACCATCAACAACAGCGCATCCCTTCACCGGCCCCAATTTCGTCAAACACATAAACATAGGTGTCACGTAATTCTGGTGGCCACAATTACAAATATCTACTCTTACCCAACTCCCGCGGTACTAGGTGGATGAAGACATGGCAAGGCGAGTAGTTCAAATTAAGAAGTGTGTCTGCATCTCTAGCAGCAGCAGCAGCTAGCATTCCACTCTTCTGAGAGGCTGACTAAGGTGGGAAAATGTCTCGCGTTAGACAAGATGTTCACAAGGGTAATGAGAGTTTACAGCAGGCAGCAACCATTCTCTCCTTAAACTTGTGGAATAATTTCTCTGTCTTACTCTTCTACGACCAAATCAATATTCAAAACATTTATACTAATATTATCTATTATAATAACAAACCAGAATATCCTGAAGTTTTGCCATCGGCAGACTAATGTGCATGGGCAGAACATCTGTTCGAATAACTCGTATACTTCGCAATTAACGATCAAAACCACAACTAGTAGAGCTTGAGAAACTGACCTTAGATCGCGAGAAAGGTCGTTGGTTGTTACTCTTAACGGTGAACAGCAGCGAGACGGTGCAGATGACGAGGACGATCACAGCAATCGACAACCTCCCAAAGAGCCCCTTGAGTCCTCCGCTAAGTGTCTGCTTCAGCTGGTTCCGATGGTGCCCTCCGAATCCTCCTCTCTTATTAAACATCGATCCGTCACCAATCCTGCAGTTTAAGAGTTAGATCCAAAGTAATTCCAGATAATCAACAAGCATATATCGA